>CAUYSK010085802.1:0-24950 GCA_963575035.1 Avahi laniger | reverse complement strand
AGCATTGTCTTGCAAGAAGATTGGCCTGTCTCTATTCACCACTCTCAGCTGCTTAATTGCAAACATCCTCATTTCTTCCAACTGGTAACAGGAGACTTCGGCTATAATGGATTGACCAGGTTTCATGAAGTTATAGTGAATAATACCCGCGATGGACCACCAAACAGACACCATTAGCTTTTTTTGAAAAATATTCAGCTTTGGACTGTGCCTCAGCACTTCATCTTTATCCAACCATTGAGCCGAACGCTTGCAATTGTCAAAAGAATCCATTTTTCATCACACATAACCATAAAGTGCGGAAATGGTTCCTCTGTATATCATGACAGCAAAGAAAGGCAAGCTTTGAGACAATTTGTCTTCTGACGATCATTTAATTCGTGCGGTACCCATCTATCCAGTTTCTTTACCTTGCTGATTTGTTTCAAATAGTCCAGGATTTTTCCAATAGTAACGTCAAACCCTGCTGCTAATTCACACGTAGGTTGAGATGGATTCGCTTCCACAACAGCTTTCGGCTCATCGTTATCCGTCTTGGTCTCAGCTCACCCGTGTGGCTCACTTTCAAGATTAAAATCAAGAACGGAACTTCTCGAACCACTGACATAATGCGCATCCATTGGCAACATCCTTCCCAAACACTTCGTTGATATTTTGAGCTGTCTGTGCTGCACTGGTTCCATAATGGAAGGCATATTCAAAAATAAGATAAATCTTTCACTTATCCATGGTTTCACAAAAACTGCTCTAAAAAAATGTGAAAGATAATCACAAGCCAAAACGTGTATTTGAAAGACTGAGGATGTATCTTCACAATAAAAATAAAACAAGAAGTGTCAAAGTGAAATGTCAGAGATATCAACTGTCAAATTTAGCACTTAAGGAAATCAGACATTTCACACTTAATAACCTCGTAAATGCCCATCAATAGAAACTGTTTATAGTAACTGAGGGGACATCCATACAATGAGGTACATGAAACCAGCAGACTGGTATGTGCTGATGTGAAAAGATCCCCATAACTTATGATGTCAAAAAAGAAAGGTGCAGGAAAAAAATGTGGAGAGTAGGGTTATCGTCTGAAGAACATACGTGTTTATACATGCATCCAACGTATCCAGAAGGATGCGGAAGAAACTTAGCTATGTTACCTCTGGAAAGTGGACAGAGGACTGGCCAGGGAGGGAAACGTGTACATTTCACCCCAATACCCTTCTGCAACAGTTGGTTTTCTACAATTTTTCTTTTTGCTGCACTTACATATTAATGTTTTAAAATGTATACTTTTTTAATAAAGTGGGAATGGTCCACAGAGCCAAACACTGCCGAAAGCTCAAGTAAAATGAACGATGAAACGAGCCGCTGGACCTGGCCATGGGAAGTTTCCAGTGACCTCTGTCCAGACTTGTTCAATGTGGTCCCAAGGGCAGAAGGACAGAAAGAACCCACAGAGGAGGAGGGTGTAGTCCAGAAGGGAGACTGCTCCACAAACAGAGAAAGGCCCATGAGGAGTTGGGCAGCGCATAATAGATGAGTGTTACCATCTGGACCCCAGAGGACAGGACGACACCCTGGAGCACTCAGCATGGTGCCCAGAAAGGGCTGTGCAGTAACCCCATCAGCTCCCAGCATGATGCCGGGAGACTTATGAAGAACACAGGATGGACCGGCCTTGGACAAGAGATGCTTCTTTCTCCAGGATGAGGAAGACAGGAGGTAAATGTAAATGCAAATAACGTGTAATTTGTAAGAGGCACCCCAGGAACTCAGGGGGTTCAGCTTGGGGTGCCAACACCTTCAGAAGTAGGAGGCAGGTCTCCAGTGGAGAGGCTGGGACAGGGTGCTCTGAAGTTTAAGGAGATGGGGAGATTACAGGTTCCTCACAACGGACAGGAAAAGAATACCAAGTAGAGATCACACTCACCTCAATGAGGTTTTTAGCCTTAAAAACATCTCCAATTTCACAAATGATGATATCATCTTTAGTCCTTCCGAGCCCATCAAAATGAACATGTTGAACAACCACCTAAACGTGACAAGTGACATGGGGGCACTGATTATTATGTATGACACAAGGCAAGAGATTAAGCATCAAGACCAAAGACAAATGTCTAAAATTAATTTCAAGGTTTTTTCTCAAGTTTAATAAAGCTATACTTCTTACTTCTGGACTTTATTCTTATTTTTCACACCTTTTCAAAAAACTGGTAACTTGGAATGACCCTTTGCTAGGTCCGTACTTCCTGTGAACCAGAGCTATAAGGTCTCTCCAGCCAGCCGCCCCAGAAACACATCAGCCCTAAACCCGAGCAGGCCGCAGACGCCCTCCCTGTCCTTCCCAACACGCTCCCTGAGCACCGGCCTGTGGCTGAACGCTGGCCTTGACCTCTGACTTAGTAACTGTGTGCATCTCGCTAAAGATCATGCATGGATTTCACGATAAATGCTGTCTTGAAAAGCCCCTCTCCTCCCGGTCTCCTCACCAGAAAGTAAACACTTCAGGAGTTGGAAATTTAAATTTCAAAGGCAAAAACGTTTAGGAAAAGTTTCATTTGGGACCCACGGTCTTTTTTTCTGCAAGTACAAAAAAGAAGTGTACATTTAAGTAAAATTTGAGTTTGTTTCTGAAATACCTTTTTTAATAATATAAATATAAAAATTTGTTTCCTAAACCTTTCACATGAATAATCACCCAGGAAAAACTACTTCTCTAAAACCAGAAACTATTCTCTGAAAGTCACCAGTCTTTCTAGCTGTACTTAGTTATGAACTCTTCTCAGATAAAGGTGCTCCTTTATCTGACACAGGTTAATTCCTTTACATCTCTCTAGAGGTTTATGAAAGTGAATGTTTCTAGTAACAATTACATCAAGACCTTCAAAAGGAAACTCACATCTTTGTTTTCAAGAATTTCCTGTTTCGCTTCAGGTTCAACTTCAACAAATTCAGCTTCTTCTCCTAATGCTCCAAAATCAGGTCCACTTGATGGAAGAGGCTCCAAACTCTGACAGGGAGAGAGGAACCAGAGATAAATGGCTTTGAAACACACACACACAAATTAAAACTTTGAGTTTTGTTTTTAGACGGTGCTCCAGAAAATTCAGCAGTTCTTCCCTCTGGTGAGCGGAGGCAGGGACAGGATGGGGACAGGGAGCAAAAGGGCAGGTGTAAGCTATTCTTAACGTGAGTTCTTGGATTGGTGGTTCACTCATCAGTGCTCACTAAATAAAACAGATAAAAATTAATTAACTAAAAGGGCCACACACAAGCCCATGATGACCGTGTCATGAACCAGTGATTATGACTAATCTAATTCTATACACTTGAGGCTCATTTGAAGAAAAAAAAAATCATTAAAAAGTGAAGTGCCGCCTCAGCAAGAGCGAGACCCCGTCTCTACTAAAAATAGAAAGAAATTATCTGGACAACTAAAAATATATATATAGAAAAAATTAGCCGGGCCTGGTGGTGCATGCCTGTAGTCCCAGCTACTCGGGAGACTGAGGCAGGAGGATCACTTGAGCCCAGGAGTCTGAGGTTGCTGTGAGCCAGGCTGATGCCACAGCACTCTCTCTAGCCAGGGCAACAGAGCCAGACTCTGTCTCAAAAAAAAAAAAAAAGTAAAGTGCCACAAAGACATTGATCAGGGAAAAGAAAAAAATTTCCTTCCCTGTTGTTATAGAAAGAATCCTGATTTTTCAAATCGAAATTATATACATTTTAGGATAGCTACATTGGATACCAAATTACCAGGAAAACATGTTGTTTGGATTCTGATGGATTTTTTTCATTTCAGGGTAAAAGCATTAAAGGGCACTGCACATGTTCATAAAATGGGCCAGAAAGCGGTCACTTTCTACAATCTACGTTGGTATTAACGCAAAACATTAGAGCATCTTCTGAATAAGCATTCCGTAGGCTGTGTTTAGTATTTCCCACTCCTGCCCTAAAAGGCTCTGATGGTCCTCAAAAGTACCTGCGGGATGGAATCCAACTAGATGCCTCAGCAGAGCACACAAGCGACTCCGCCACCGCCACAAGGCCCACGTCTGCTACTCCAGTCTCCATTTCCACTCCCTGCCCTGACCTCGCATTCAGGCTTCTGCACACCTTGGCCCCTCTTCCAGAATAACTTTTCCCTGTAAAGCTTAAAGAGCCACCTTACATGTCACCTCCTCTATGAGCCACTCCTGGCTTCTTCAGGCAGAATCAAGCCCTCCTTGACATCAGAAGTTTTGTGACCTTCACAGGTACCCCTTTGTTTTCCTATTTTTATCTGCCCTGGCACATCAGAAGGACTCAGTAAATATTTGTGGAATGGCAAAGAAATGAATTTTGTTTTATTGTCTTCATTCAACGAATATATATTGAATGTCAGTGTGTGTTGGGCACCGGGCTCACAGCAGTGAACAAGACCAAGTCCTTGTGGTTGAGGCTGAATTTTATACAAGCCAAAAAAAAAAAAAAAAAAAAAGAAAGGAAAATAACGCTAGGCAAAGAATACATAATTCCACATCATTACTCTTTTGTTGTATGATATTTTAAAAACAGAATCATTATCATATCTCTTAAAAGTATGAACAAATTAAGGATACACGCACATATTCATTCCTCTTAATCTGAATGCTTACTAAATATGCTTTGTCCAACCACAAAGTTTATATTACATCATGCTACAAAATTCCATTACTGTTCCCAAAATCTGAAAGTGTGAAACAAGGTTCACCAAAGACCTGACAGACCCATCAATATTCTTTTCTTTTTTTGAGACAGAGTTTTGCTTTGTCTCCCTAGGTAGAGTGCAGTGGTGTCATCCTGGCTCACTGCAACCTAAAACTCCTGGGCTCAAGCGAGCCTCCTATCTCCCAAGCAGCTGGGACTACAGGTGCACACCAAGATGCCCAGCTAATTCTTCTATTTTTAGTGAGATGCGATCTCGCTCTTGTTCATGTTGGTCTCGAACTCCTGAGCTTAAGCAATTCTTCTGCATCAGCCTCCCAGAGTGCCAGGATTATAGATGTGAGCCACCACACCCAGTGCCTATCTGTATTCTTTAAGCTGAAATGCAGACTTCAAATTCAAGAGATGTTGTCTTCGTGGTTTCACAGTTACATCAAAGCTTGATGTCCTAACTTAACTGTTTTACTAAAAGAGATTCATTTATTGACCGAATACTATGAAGATCCTACTATATATGACAAGCACTGACAAGCTCCTCGCCCTCATAGAATTTATATTCCAGTGTCTAGAAGGACAAACACAGGATAAGTATTTGGTAATATAAATTAAAACAAGTATTTGGATCTAGCCTCTAACCTTTAAGCAGATTAGTCCACCGATCTGTCAACAAGTTTTTATTGAGCACCATGAGCCAGGCACTGTGCAAAGCAGTGGGGACAGGACATGAAATAAATGTAACGAACTCCAAACAGCATTTTTAAAGTGATGTAGACTAGAATCAAATAGGAAATATAAAATACAAAGCAGGGTCGGGTGGCTCACACCTATACTCCTAGCACTTTGGGATGCAGAGGTGGGAGAATTGTTTGAGCCCAGGAGTTCAAGACCAGCCTGGGCAACATAATGAGACCCTGTCTCTACAAAAACTTAAAAAAAAAAAAAAAAGAAGAGAAAAGAAGGAAAAAAAAGCCACCCAGTCTCAAAATATAACTGATATAAATGATAAATATTGTTTCACAAAATTTTGTTTCACATGTGCATGACGGTACTACCAGGTGGCAAATGTCAAATGTTTTGTTAGTATGATTCCTGATCAAAAAGTTGGAAAGGCACTGGCTAGTGGGATGTAAAGGTCAAATAAAAGAATTGAAATGGAAAACCAAACACCATATGTTCTCATTAATAACTGGTAGGTAATAGATAGGTACACACAGGCAGAAAGCAATATAAAAGGGCATGAGAAACCAAGAAGAGGGGAAATTGGGGGGGTGGGTGTGAGAGAAAAACTTACCTATTGAGTACAATGAATGCTATTCTGGTGATAGGCACACCAAAAGCCCTGACTTAAGCATTATACAAGATATCCATTTAACAAAAACACTTGTACTACCTTCATGAAAATTTTGAAATAACAAATTAATAAGTTTTTTAAAAAAGAATTGAAAACATTTTTTTGTCAATATATTCATCAAAGGAGCAGCTAGTGTCAAAGGAGCTCCATAAAAGCTGAGATTTTTTTTTTTTTTGATCTATCCCTAGCACCTATGACAGTGCCAGGCACATAGTAGGCCATCGGCAAATATTAGTTGAATAAACGAATGAATGCTTTCTTTGTTCAAGAACGCTGGAAGGAATGCAAGCCAAGTAAGTTCCTACTGTAACATCTAGAAACTTAGAATCTAATAAGATAAGATGAAAATGCAAACAGAGCTCTGTATACAAGGTAGAATATAAACGGCACCGGAGGACAAATGGCAAGGAAGGTGGCAGCACATCTAATGAGAGGGAATAAAGAGGTTTATGTAGGAAGTGACTTGAACCGAGTTCTAAAAGATGAGAGTGTTTTGATAGCTCAAGATGGGTGATGGAGTGCAAGAGCACAGTCCGAAGAGTGTGTCAGACCAGCGGTGGTGTTTGATCTGAGCGAAAGATAACTGAAGGGGACTTGAAACCATTTCTGGATGCCAGGCTGAGATATCTGCACTAAACTCTTTTGGAAGTTAATGGGGGACTACTGAAAACTTATGAGCTGAGCAAGTCAAAGAGAAGTTTGGCAAGCAGTTAGCAAACACCAAGCACCCAAGTAAGTACTTCACATGCATGAAGTCTTTTAATTCTGCCAACAGCCTAGTGAGGTAGATACTATTGCTACTTCCACTTTAAAAGGAGTAGCTAAGGCATTGAGAGGTTCTGTCTTTGCACGATAAACAGCAGAAAAGAGGACTTCTAGATAGGTCTGGGTTAGAATACTTCAAAGTATTCATCTTCTCCAACGACTCCAGCAGCGGCTGAGCAGGGAGACGCTGGAGAGGTGACCAGTAAGAAAAGAAGACACCCGAAATGGCTGAGGGCAGAGAAGTCAAATCCCGGAAAAAAAGAACGTATTCACTGTGGTCAAGGACAGCACGGAAAGTTCCTTAGTCCTTTCTGGGCCACTGACTCGCTGAGTGACCTTGAGCAAGTCTCGTCCCTCCTCTCAGGACCAGGTTCCCGCTCGGAAGCCTGCGAGACTCGCTGGCCCCAAGCGACAAGTGTGTGGCCTCCTCCACCGGGCCCCGCCGCCCTCGGCACCCTCTCACCAGGGGAACCCTGGGCGCAGCCACCAGAGCACCCACAAGACTGTCTCCCCGCGGCGCCTGCCCGCCCGGCTTGCCCAGAAGTCACACAGCACGCGGCCTCTTACCCGGGCGTGTACCGTCCCCATGGGTCCCTCTCCAGCCGCCGCCTCGCAGAACTGTCCCGGCCCGACCAAGGCTAAGCTGCTGAGGGCATAAGGCGGATCCGCTGTGGCGGAGCTGCGGGTTAGTGTAACTCCCACACGTCGCCGGAAGCAGCCTACTGGGGGCGGCCATGATGTCCTCTTTCTCCCCGCCCCCTGGCTTAACGATGCCTTCACTCATTGGTCCCTATGAACCTGTGACCCGGATGTTCACGCGAACGCCGGGAAATCCTGGCGCCTGGAGACGGGACAAGCACAGGAGCTTCAACTGACGCCAACCGCTGGCGCAAGGAGGCAGGTGTGCGAGAAGGTTGGTTGGGAAGCAGGTGTCTGGCGTTGGCTCCTGGGAGAGATCTGGCCCGCTGATGGGTGCTCTAGGGCTGCGGTGCCGAAGCCCCGGGCCGCGGGCCGGCACCGGTCCGTGGCCTGTCAGTAACCGGGCCACATCACCGCCTGATCTACGCACCCCCATCCATGGGAAACTTCTCTTCCATGAAAACGGTCCTGGTACCCAAAACACCGGAAACCGCTGCTCTAGGGCATCACACAAGTCTCTCTCTTAACCTTCCTGGCGCCCGACCCGGTGGGTGCTGTGCTTGTTTCCACGCACCGGGGAAGTCCTGAGACTCAGCTGGGAGACCCCGAGTCCTGCAGCGGTGGGATCTCATAGGATTTCGAGCTGTACAAATCCGGATTTTTGCCCTGACGGCTCTCCTGCTGGCTGCGTGGCCCCTTCAAATCACTGGGAACCCCAGGGGCTGCGTTTCCTCATCGTAAAAATGAAGATGGTAGTCATCTCTGTCACAGTGTTGGTTTAAAAGGATATGCGCGTGGTCTGTACCAAAAATAGAAAAATTAGCCAGGCGTGGTGGCGCGAAACTGTCTTCCCAGCTACTCCGGAGGGAGGCCGAGGCAAGAGGATCGCTCGAGCCCAGGAGTTCGAGACCAGCCTGAGCAAGAGTGAGACCCCATCGCTAATAAAAATAGAAAAATTAGCTGGGTGTCTTGGCTGGAGCCTGTGTTCCCAGCTACTCTGGAGGCTGAGACAGGAGGCTCCTTTGAGCCCAGGAGTTTGAGGTTGCTGTGAGCTATGATGACACCACTGCACTCTATCCAGGGCAACACAGCAAGACTTTGTCTCAAAAAAAAATGGTGTGAGCATGAGAGACAGAAAATAAAAGCTCCTGGCACAGTGCACAGCACACAATAGGCACTGGATAAATGACCATCCATTCAGCTATAACAGTAATGAGTGAGAACGGTCTAGGTGTTTGGATAGGGGCCAGTCACATCGGTGAACAAGACCCCCATGGGCTTACACTAGATGGTAAAACAACTCCCCCACCTCAAAAAACTCACAGTTCATAATAAATAACAGGCACACTTTGTGATGAGTGCAATGAAAGAGACAAATGAGAGACCGAGGGGGAAAAGAGGAAGTCTCAGTATTATGCGGGTCATGTTACCATTCCCTCCTGATAACATAAGCATCGTTATTTCACCTGCTTTTCTTCTCCCCCTTACTCCCTCTCAGAGACCCCGAGACCCTTCTCCATTTAAATAGCAGCACTCTAGGCCTCCCTGGGCTAAATATTCAAAGCCCACATTCCCCTTCTTGCCTGCAAAGAGGCAGAACCCAGCAGCAGTCCGGCCCTGCCCTTCCCTCACTGTGCCCCTTGCAGGTTGACCTATCCATCTGTCTTCTCAACCACACCGCCAGCCGGCCCCACAAAGGCAGGGGCCCAGCCTGTCTGGTTCACTCACTGAACCCAGAGCCTGACACAGTGCCTGGCACCAAGCAGGGACTCGGTGACTATTTGCTGAGTTACTGCTCTCCTACCCCAGACCAGGGCAGACAGAGCCAATGCTCAGCCTGAGCCATGAGCAGATGCTACCCATCCTGAAAGACAGAGCTGGGAGGGGGCCCAGAGCGAGGACAAGAGGTGTGGTGTAATCCTCCCACCACCCGAACACCGGGCTCTCCAAGATGCCCACCAGGCCATCCTGACTTATTCATTGCTATGTTCCTGGCGCTTAGAACAGTCCCAGGCTCAGCAAATATTTGATGCCATCATCATTACACTGGAGGGAAATCGAAGGTGACACATCCTTCCCACCCCCATCCCCAGCCCCAGCCCTTGTTCTCAGTGTCCCTTCTGCTTAGGGTGTCCTTGCATCGCCAGTCTGCCTGCGAGTGCCCATAGGTCTTCAAGGCTTAGCCCACACTGACCCACACTGCCCAAGGGCGAGGTAGTCACATGCCCCGAGCCCCAGCCCCACCTTCGCCAGTGTTGCCACCCCACAGAGCAGTGTTTCTCCTAGTGTGTCCTGGAGAGTCCCTCTGAGGTGATTATTAAAAGTGCATATTGCTGGGCTTTGGTCCAGAACTATTGAATCAGAATCTCTGTAAGGTAGAACCTGAAAATCTGGAGCTTATGCCAGGCTATGCTTCGGCCCACTAGGTTTAAGAACTCATTTAAAAAAAAAAAACATTTTTTTTCCATGTCTTCCTTCACCACTAGTTTCCAGAAGTCTTTGAAAACATGGGTCTTATGAGTAACCTGGTCAGAAATGGCGTAGAAGGGGGGCGGAGGCACAGCTGGGAGGAGGAGGAAGGCGGGGCATCGGTGGGGCACAGGGACAGGGATCAGGGCAGATGCATGGCAGGCAGGACAGTCCCCCAGGAAAGGAGAAGCGTGGGCAGGGCCGGGCCAGCCTGCAGGAAGGAGTGTGGGTAGAACTGGGCTGGAAATGAGCTGTGAGGCCAGGAGGGCACAATCCTCTGAGTGTCCGTTTTCTCTACTGCAAAATAATGGAAGGGGATTGCTAAGGATGCTGCTTGTTCTACAAAAGATTTTAAAAATCTGTCTAGATTTCACAGTAGGAAGTAATAGTTCCTCAGCATTTGCAGACTTTTAAGCCCACGTTGGATCTCATTTGCCAGGGTATCGCAGACGTCAGCTCAGCTCGGGTTTAGCTTGCACAAGAGTGGACTTTACGGACAGACCGCTGGCTGGCACTCAGTCAGATTCTATTGCCAAGCGGTGTGGCCCTGGGCAAGGTGTGTACAGTTCCTCTCTGGGTCAGAGTTTCCTCCTTTGTAAAATGGGGGTAGTGACACTCCTCAGAGTGTGGCTTGGGGGATTCAAAGGGTTAAAACATGTCAAGGTGGGCCTGGCCCAAGGATTAGCTGTCCCTGTCACCGTGTGCCTGTGCTAAGTGCTTTTCACAAATGGTCTTCAACCGCCAGAGTAAGGTGGCTGGCCTTTAATAGAGAATGAACCCGAGAGAGTAACTAACCCTAAGTCCCACAGCTTGCAAGCCAGGAGGGACCCAGGAGTGTCTGACACGGCCCCACGCTCTTAGCCACCTCAGTGATGCCCATAAATGACAGGGCTTGGGTAGAGGACTAAAGTACACGATGGCTCAGAAGCCTCCCAGCCCTGCGTTCCCCTCTTTGGGCAGCTTTGAAACGAGGAGGGGAGGGAAGGGGCTCAGTAACAGGCTGCAGCCGCCACGTGTCTGTGCGCACAGAGGAGCTGGAGATGCCGTTCCCCATTACTGAACAGGACCCACTCCGCCTCCTCCTGAAGCTGCTTTCACAAACCCAAACTTGGAAAGGCCAGCCAGTGCCCTAGGCTCAGTGCCACAGACCCAAAAATCTGTTTCAACATCACAGGAACCTGCCCCTGGCCACCAAAGTCAGGCGTTCGAGCTCTTACTGACACTGAGCTCAGACGCAAAAGGCTATGTTAGGTGTGAACAATTTGACAGAGATTTTCAAAGATAATCAAGGAGACTGAACAAATTGTGAGCACAAGACACAAGCTGGACATTTACTCATTCTGCCAGTTCCCTGAGCCTCACTTTTCTCATCTGTAAAATCGGGACGATAGCAGTCTACGAGGAAATGTCTCAGGACTCAGTGAGACCAGGCATCGGGCCAGGACACTGTAAACACTGAACAAGCCAGATTCTCTGTCTCCAAACATAACCTTTTTCTGCATGTCCTTTCCTTATTCTTCTTGAGTACTGCACTTCTAAAGGATAAGCCGTGGGGTTAGTGTGCAGATTGCAACAAGAGTCCAGAGCCAAATATTTGAGAGTCTACTGTGTGCAAGGCCCTGGGGCAGGATGGCAGAAGGGACGGGTGGGAACAAAGTCATGTGCTTTACCCTCCCCCTCAGACAAGCACTATCTCCGACAGTCCATGTATAGTGACGTAGCAAAGGCTCTGAGACGTCCTGCACTGCATATTCCTGTTTACTTCTCTGTAACCTAGTATTTCCTCAATGTATTAGGTCATAGAGAATTCTTGAGTTTGGTTTTTGAGGCTTTGTGTGGCCCTCGGCAGTGCTGTTTGCTAGCATTTCCCCTGCTCCTCTTTTGGGCAAAAGGTAGAGTTGTATTTCCCTGCCCCATTCACATCTCTTGCTTTGGTCAACACACTATGAACAAACGGGATGTGTCACTTCCAGATGAAAACCTTTAAGAACCGTATTTCCTTCACCTGCCACGGCAGTTGCCATCCTCCAGATGCAGGGACAGCTTCAGGCTGGGTCTCCGAGTGAGGACAACTCGAAACAGAGCCCGGCCACGTCTGCTGGGCAGGCAGCCTGAAGAGAAATAAGCCTCCTGGGTTGTGTTAATGCAGCATTGAAAGGGGCAGCCTTGCGAAGGTGACAGGAAAACGCCGACTCCCACACTCTCCCCAGCAACGGTGACAGATGGGTCCCGGGAGTTCTCCCACTAACAGGCACTCTGCGGAAGTCCTGTTTTGCACAACTTCTGAAAAGAGCTGAATGAACAGAAAAGAGATGTAAATCTTTCAAAATTGTTTTCTTGAGAATCTGCTTTTGCAGCCTAAAGAGTCCCTGAGCGAACAGCAGGGTGCGAGCTCCAAGCCTCAACCCTTCCGGAGGACAGGGTCTGTCTCCTGTGATAACGCCTTCTCCAAGGAAAGGCAGGAGACCAACTCCTGGACTTTGACGTGCTGGCAGTCTTTGTTATCTACCTGCCACCAAGAAGAAAGAACGGAGCGCACGCAGCAGTTTCTGTCCATACCCGCCATTTCTACAACCCCCTTTGGAAAGCCCGGTAGCCGGCTCTCAGGGCAGCACATCCTTCCTCTCGCCACCTCCGTGCCGGTCCACTCCCGACCCGCGGGAAAAGTAAATAAACCCTTTCTTTCCATCCTAATCTCTGTCTGGGGAAATCTTTCTCAAAACCCGAGAGCGCCAGCAATGCCACCCTAACAAGCATAGCGCACCCTGCCCTGGAAATGTCTGCAAGGAACTCAGCATTCCAGAAAACCTGGTGTACAAGGTGCATATCCGGTCTGCTCAGAAGTAGAAATGAAGTTTAGTGATGACACTGGTTCCCTTAATACAATAAAACCCCAAGTCCCATTGGCCATGTGGAGGGAGGCGTCACCCACCTACCAGTGTGGGCAGCTCGCAGTGTGGGCTACCCTGGGCCCTCGGCCTTGTCTGTCCCCTTCCCCTGGGTGAGCACCCTGAGGTGTGGGTGTCTCTGTCTCTCAGCACGTGACCCCTAAGGGGTGAAGGTGTCGGTGAGAGCAGGGGGCCTGGGAGAGGCCCACAGCAGAGGAAGAGGGATGTGGGGCAGGCTGGGGCTCCCAGGGAAGGCTGCGGCTGGGTGCGGGGTGCTCAGGTCGCCCGGCAGCAACGCGGAGGGCAGGTGGGCCCAAGGCTGAGAGGCTGAGAACGGGCCTCCATGGGAAGCTGTTGCAGCAGCCCAGGCGGCAAGTGCTGGGCCTCCCTGGGGCAGCAGAGGGCTGGGGACGAGGCCAGATTCCAGAGATGTTAGTGCAGGCAGGACTTAGTGGGGGTAAGTGCCCAGTGCCAGGCTCGGCGGCTTGGGAGCTGGCAGAGCAGAGGCGCTCTGTGCTGGGGGGCTGAGGTGGAGGTGCTCCCTGTGGTGAGTGGAGCCAGCAGGTGGACTTGACCTCATCACAGCCAGAGACAAGAGAGGGTCCCTGGAGTGAGCGGGGCCTTCCTGGGAGCCCCGGTGCACACTTAGCAGAACAGCCACGCCAGGGTCGTGGGGACCAGCCCAGTGCCCAGGATGGAGATGGGGTGGCATGAGACTCTGGTGTCCCAGAGGAAGCAGAGAGATTCTAGGAGGGTTTGGTCACAGTGTCCAGGAAAGAGCCCCTGGGCTGTGGCAGCGTGGAGGCCACCTGGTCAGGCAGGGCTGAGGAAGACTGCCCTGCAGGAGCCAGGCCGTGAGAGAAGCCCAGCCACATCGCGGCTCGCTGGACAGGGGGCGGAGACAGGGAAAGCACCTGGAAAATCACCTTTATTACGAGTTATTTTCTGCTGCTGAAAGTAATGCATCTTGTTCACCACAGAAATTTAGAAAACACACTTAAGCACAACAAATAAAATACAATTACATTTATGACCGGCCTGAGGAAGAGCAAGACCCCATCTGTACTAAAAATAGAAAAATTAGGCGGTCGTGGTGGCTCGAGCCTATAATCCCAGCTACTCGGGAGGCTGAGGCAGGAGGATCGCTGGAGCCCAGGAGTTCGAGGCTGCAGTGAGCTTCACTGAAACCACTGCACTCTACTTGGGACAACCGAGTGAAACTCTGTCTCAAAAAAAAAAAAAAATACAACTGCAAATAACAGCCTAATGAAAACCACTATAAATATGTTGGTATACATCCTTTCTGTCTTTTTTTCTATGTATACACTCAGATACATACACACACCCATACACATTTTATTTTTGGGACAAAATTGGGCTCTTACTCTGCACTAAGTTTTGCTCTCTGTTTACCGAATGAAGACTGTTGCCCCCTGACATTACATACGCTACACACTGATGACTCCTGAGTGGTTTGCTCCAAAGCATAAATGCACCAGAAATTAAAGGGAGGGCTTGACTGGATGAGGTGGAGGAACTTCATGCCCTTCCCTGGAGGCGGTTCAGAGGGGAGGCCTGGAGGCAGGTGCCTGCTGGGATCTTCGCGGGGGCTGGCAGGAAAGGAAGGGGTGGAGGCATTTGAGGCACGGGTGGGAGGGAGGCCTTGGCCATTTCTAGAAGAGCTTTACACTTCCTTACTTCCTTATCTTTGTATACACCTAATAAAAATTATAAAACAAGTGCTCACTTTAAGAAGGTTGGGTAATTTTAAAAAGCAGAAAGAAAATCAGCCCCATGGTATCCTATCAGCCATTTAACATATTTGTTTTCCGATAATGGTCACAAAACCCATACACGCATCTGTCTGTACGGACATCTATTGGTTAGAAAACACTGTTAACGTTTAGTTATATCTGCTAATGACCGAAGACATGGTTCTAACAGAAGAGAGAGAGAAGAAAGCTTATTGGGAAACTTGGGAAGGTGTGAGGGTGTGTTGCTAAGAGTCCGGGTGGGTGTCAGGTGTGGCCTCCCCCACCCCATTCCAGCTCTGCAGGGGGGCAGTGCCTTGCTGTGACACACAAAGGGGGTGGCAGGTGGAAGAACCCACCACTCGCCAGCACTCAGCTCCCTCGGGGGCAAGCACTGCCCAACCGGAGGCTTCAGGCGCTCACTCAGCCTCTCGAGAAGGAAGGACCCAGATACAAACTCATGCCCTGGAGGGGGCTTCTGTGCACTAGGCGACCACTTCTTATTTCACAAATAGCCTCTGCCTTCGAGGAGCTCACAGTCTCATGGAGAGAACAGGCTCACACAGAATTGCCCCCGAACCACACCTTCCCTTCTCAGCAAAGCGCTTTGTCAGTACTCGCCGGTTCTTCAACTCCAGGGCACTTACGAGATACAGGTGAGAGTCGCAACTTTCTTTGCCAGCCTTTAGGAGTCTGAGTATATTGTTGTTTCTTTCGTTGCTGTTTTTGTCATATATATTTCACTCAAATGCATAAATAGCAAGAAACACACACATTTCATCTTCGGTCACATTACACGGAGCTCGCTAATGCATTAGCGCACCTGGGAAAAAGGCGGCTTCTCGTCTCAAAGGCTTGTCCCATCGAAGCTGGCAGAGTAGGGGAGACAGAGAGAGGCTGAGGTGGCGAGAGACGCAAAGAGAAAGAAAGGAAAGCAGGCCAGAAGCGTGCGGTTAAAATGAGCCAAGTTCCGCGGGGCGTGGTGGGGGCTCCCACAGCAAGGACGTGGAGTCCTCCGCCGTGCGTGGCCGCTGCCCGGCCGGGTGACAGCCTTGCAGGCTGTTTTTTGTTTTTCTTTAAGGCTTATTCTTTAACATCTCACTGATTCACATGATACACAATTCAACAGATAATATGATTCTCTTACATTTTAAATATTATTTTAGTTAGGTAAAAAAGATATTCTAAAATGTAAGTAAGTTATCATCTTTTAATGTCACCTGACAGGTGGTACCCTTTGTGGGAAACGACGGCACCCCCTCCCCCTGCACTGTCAGCTTCCTGGAGGGCAGGAGAGGTCATGCTTCTTTCTTCCTCCCACCCCCCAGATTGCACGAGGGCCAGCCCAGCCCCTGACCGCGGGGCCCTGCCGTCCTACGAACCTCGCACTGGGACAGTCCCTCCATTGACAGGGCTGTGAGACAGAGCTGGTGACGGACCCTCTGTGCTGGGCTTTCACTGCCACTTCCCAACCCGCTGAGCTTAGTGACACTCAAATCCTGGATTTCCTTAGGTGCCGGACTTCCGCACCATCAAAGGTCACTTTCTAGCTTTTCATAAAACCAAAGCCGTTGCCGTTGGTTTCGGCAAACTACAGATTCAGCACCGAGGCCGGGCTCCTAACGGCACAGGCAGGTCTTACACAGTAGTGCAGGGGCAGCTGCACGAGGGTCGGCAAGGGTTAGGGCCTCCTCACGTGCCTCGGAAACTCTCCTCCAGTGGAAAGCGGGGAAGGCAGAGTGCCCTCCGTCCCGCAGACACTCTGTTGCCCGAGAAAAGGGTCAGGCCGGCCTTGAGGAGGGACTTCGGGGTGGCCTCAGCTTCAGCGTCTCCTGGACAGCCCGTGGGACAGCATCCAGGTCCACAGGGAAGCAGGGGGTCCCGAAGTGCCCGTCGTGTCTGCTTTGCCTGGGGAGGCCTGCGGGCCGCCTGCTGGCATTTGGGATCTGAAACAAATGAGGAAAGTTAGCTCAGCGGCCACTCCTGCCGCCCTGAGCTGTGCAGTCTCAGCGAGGGTGGACCCGCATGTGTGCTCTGGGCCCTGCAGTGGCCCAGCCCAGGGCCACCTTCCTCCAGCCTTCAGAGCTGGGTAATGTCACCATCCGGTCTTCTAAGCCTCTGGCCCTCCCAGCCACCTGGACACCTCCCACAGGACATCCACGGGTGTCACCCATCAACAAGTCCCCGATGGACCTATTGGTTTCCTCCACACAAACCTGCCTGCCTGCCAGGGTGCCCTCCCACCTCCTGGCACCACCGTGCACCAGTCTCCAAGCCTGGCCCTCCCCTCTCAGGGGGCAGGTGACCAACACTGAGGTGACCGACACCTTGGCAGCAGCCCTCTTGCTGGTGAGCCCGCTGCCAGCTCGGCCCGGGGACCCATCCTCCACACGGCCACTGCTGTCACCTTCCCAATGCGAACAAGACCCTGGCATGCCCTACCTTCAAATGCTTCCACGTCTGCCAATAAAATGCCAACAGCAACAGAGGCCCTGCTATCTCCTGATGGCCACTGTGAGCCAAGCACTGTGAGATGGATTCTCAGAAGCTCACGGAAACCCAATGATGAGGACTGCCCCCATGGAACAGGTGAGAAAACTGAGGCCCACGATTTCAGGTTAGGGCCAACCCTCGTAACTGGAGCAAGGCCCTTCTTGGTCTGGATCGGAGTTTTCAGAAGCCAGAAAGTAGCGTCATCACCCGGCTCAGGGACAATGACACAGACTGCCGGTTCTGCCCCCAGGGACTGTGACTCAGTAAGTCTGAGGTTGGAGGCCAGGGAATCTCATTACCAGGCACCCGCCCGCCCTGCACACTCTGAGAAGCCCCAGCGGGCCCTGTCTCCCGCTGTACGGAGGGCACCAGGGCTCCTTCCTCAGGCACCCAGTGCTGTCTGGTCCTCCTCGACCGCCACGCTGAACCCTCCGTGCGAGGCACCCTTCCCTGCTCGTGGTCTCCCCTCCTCTGCCAGCAACACTGGGCTCAAAAGGACACACCCACGGGAAGGCGGGCCTGGTTACAGACTTCAGCAGGTGTGCTGGGACCTCTCACGGACTCAGCCACCTCCAAGACAGGCCCCAGCGCTCAGCCAAACGTCCCCAGAATGTTATGCGAGGCCTGATCAGATGAGAGAGGTGCCCGTCTGGCCCACACACCCACAGCCAAATCGTCTACCTGGAAGTGGGGAGCAGACATGTCATCACTTGCGCACAGATCTTCGAGGTCGCCCACTGCAGCCACCGCACGTCCTCAGGAATGTCGGGAAGCCACGTCACCAGTCTGCAGGAGCGAAACCGAGTCCATCAACACGCACGCATGCATAAGCATGTGCACTTTCGCCTGTGTGCACCCGCACACAGACACAGACACACACACACACACACACACACACACACACACACACACACACACACTCCCCCTCACAGCATGAAGAAAAGCCAAAATAAGAGCACAACAAAAACTAAGGCAGAATCAGTTACCTTACAACAGCAGCCTTTGCCCAGGAAGCTGCTGGCAACACCTCCAACTGCGGCCTAACAAGTGCCCAGAGGGCGGACGTGCTGTGACAAACATGAGCCCACCCACAACCCCCAAAGCAAAGTGAGGCCACGCTTGGCTCAAGAAAGCTCAAGGCACTTCGGGGGAACTAACAGGGAAAGACCTTGGCTGTCCAGGCTCTGCTCATCTCAGAGAGAAGCGGTAGTGCCGGCTGCTGCAAAGTATCCTGCAGTCCAGACCTGTGCCCGCTTTGAGGCCTGCTGTGCTCGGTCCCTGTGAGCCCGGCAGGGGCACCCCGGGGAGGCCTGACGCCCCCCATGGACTCCCAACCGCCCAGGCACACAAGGGCCCACCTCGCAGGCTTGGGTAAATGGCAGCCGGGACGCGGGAGCGGGGGCTGATTCCGGAGCGGGGGAGGAGGACTCTGGGAAGGCTCTCCAGGGAGAGAGCAGAGCTGGATTTTGATGGAGGAGCTGGATTTGAAAAGATAGACTGAAGGACACGCTGGACTAACTTGCTAAAAAGAAAGTAAACACGGAAGTGATCTGAAGAAGGATGAAGCAGAGCCAGCGCCCGGCCCCGGCACACACAGGGGTTCGCCTCACGGTCCACCCAGCCCCCAAGGACGAGTGCAGACCTAGGAGAAGGGATAAATCTGGGAGAGAATGAGAAAGGAGGTGGGTCAGCAGGGACTCACCGAGGAGCAAGAGGTTTCAACAGGCGGCTGGACCACAGGCAGGAGGGGGAGGGGCTGAGGAAACAGGCAGAGCGTGGGGAGCCAGTGTTCGCCTCCAGAGCAAAGGCTGTAGTTCAGCCAGCGCTCCGGGGAAAGAAAGGTCCCAGTGAAGAGGCGGCACCCCCACACAGACCTCCCTCCTTCCGGCAGTGGGAGGCCCTCCAGCCTGCCAGTCACTGCCTGGGAGCTCTGCCAAGTGACACACCTATCCCTTCTCACTGAACTCCCGTGCAGGGAGGAGACCTGGCTGGAAAGCAGACCCATGCCCGTCACAGCACAGAAATGCAGCCCTGCAGGCCTTTGGTGTCCACGTCAACTGAGCACCACTGAGCACGTGCCGAGAACAAGTAGTAGGAAAGAGAAAGATGAAGAAACAGAAAAACTGTCCCAAGAAGAAACAGAAAAGGGAGGATTCAGAGGACAGCAAATATTCCAAGAGACTATTACGTCCGTAAAAGAAGAGAATGCTAAGGAAAATGAACAAGCCGCGAACAAGAGAGGGTTCTTAGAGACTAACTTAATGCTTGCTGAAAAAGTGTAGAATGAAAAAGTGTAGAATAGGACCAGGTGCAGTGGCTCAGGCCTGTAATCCCAGCACGCTGGGAGGCCGAGGCGGGAGGATTGCTTGAGCCGAGGAGTTCGAGACCAGCCTGAGCAAGAGTGAGACCCCGACTCTACTAAAAATAGAAAAAGTTAGCTGGGCATGGTCGCGCACGCCTGTAGTCCCAGCTACCCGGAGGGTGAGCGGGAGAATCGCTTGAGCCAGGAGTCCGAGGTTGCTGTGAGCTAGGCTGACACTACAGCACTCTGCTTGGGCAACAGAGCGAGACTCTGTCTCAAAAAACAAGTGTAGAATAGGATGGAAGATAAAATCTGAGGGACTCTGTCAGAGCAGAGGCAAAAAGACAAAGAGAGATGAAAAATGTGGGAAAGAGCCACCCATTAGCCAGCCCTGTGACTGCAGAGCTGTGACCCAAACTGCCTGGGCCTCAGTTTCCTCAGGCACCCATGAGAGGCCAGACCAGATGCTACAAGAGTCCACCGCCTGCTCCAGAAGTCCCCAGGGGTTTCCGAGCTTGCAGTGAGCGACAGGTACACGTGGCCGTGAGGACAGGGGGGCAGCTTTCAGGGACCGTGCAGGGAGCCAGGCCCCAGGCCAAGGGCCTCACAGCCGTGATCTCCGTCCTCACACTGACCCGGTGAGGAAGACAGCAACAGAAATGCTCACCTTTGGGTAAAAATGACCGCGGACTCCAGAGGCAGCGTGCAGGGCAACATCACGTAGGACATTATCTTCACTGGTAAGAAGTTGCGAATCTTGCTCATGTATCCGCCTCTGTCTTTGACTGCTTTGCTCAGTGCTGGAAAAGACAATTTGGAGCTCCACCTCCCTCCAGTGTGAAAAACCAAACTACTTTACTCTGGGGCGCTCGGAATTTCCGTGAGACACACCAAAGCTGGCAGCGGCAGGGTCAGACACGTTCCCAGCGAGACACGCGCTGGGGTCTACCAGGCTGTCCCTTCCACAGCAAGGCCCATGTGAAGATCGAGGCGGGACCATGGCCCGGAACAGCCCTGAGGCCGCTTACGGGACACACAGCTCCCAATTCACAGTTCTCTTAAACTGACAAATATGTTTCGAAGTAGCCATTCCAAAAATCCTGATTTTTTTTCTTGAAAAGACAGGGCCATTTTCAAAGTCATAGCCGAAATTAAATAGATGCTGGTGTATGAGTCATGAGGCCAAGCACCATGTTGTACACAGAAACCTGAACAGAGTCCACAGCAACTGCCGTGCACGGAAACAGCCACGTCAACCGTAACGGCACGCTCGCCCTACAATCCGCTCAAATGCTACATGCCCAGCCTGGCCCCTCGGCTGGATTCCAGCACTTTCTTCCTGCAGCCCCAGCCTTAGACTTCCCCTGAGGATCTTGTGACGCCTCAATCGCCCACCTCTTAGGGCGTTTGCACCTCAAGGGCCACCAATTGTGTCTGACTCGTCTTTGAACTTCGTCTACTGCCTGACCCAGAAGCCGGCCTGTGTCTCCATCTGTCTGTCTGACTCAGTCTGCGCAGGCTGCTATAACGAGATGCCACTGACTGGCGGCTTATCGACAACAAACATTTATTTCTCACAGTCCTGGGAAGTCCCAGATCCAGGCGCTGGCAGATGTCCTGGTGTCTGGTGAGGGCTCCTTCTTCACAGACAGCGCCTCTGTGTCCTCAAGGGACAAGGGGGCTCTCTGGGGCCTCCCAGAGGCCCCACCTCCTAAGACCACCACTTCAGGGGTTAGGATTTCAGCATATAAATTTGGGGGGCACACACAAACATTCAGACCAAACCACTGCCCATTTAATAGTAGATGACATTAAAAAACACAGCACCATTCGATGGAGGTTCAAAACTGTGCCTTCGGGGGAAGTGGCAGTTTAGGAGAGGCCCCGAGGGAGGAGGCCTTGAGGTGGGGGGGTAGTGGACAGTAGCGTTCTGAGTAGGGGGCCGAGTCCCAGTGGCCGGACCCCCGGCCCGGGGTCCATACACCCATCGCGGGCAGAGCTTAGGCGCCGCGTCAGCGAGACAGAGTTGGCAAGGCGAGCCAGGGCCTGGCTGCTGCGGGCAGGAGCCTGTGCGCTCAGCCCACTGCGCTCAGGTGGCGTTTGTTTTCCTTCTGGTCGTGACCCCATGAGATGGGAGACGCGGCAAGGCACTGGGATGGGGAAGGCCTGTGCTGGGAGGTGGCGACCCCAAACTGGGCCTGTGAGGTGGGCAGAGATGCTCCCCACAGCCTGTCCTGGTCACTCTGCACATCGCTTCCCGCGTGGCAGCATCACCTTCCTCCACAGCACACAAGAAAGAGGCCCTCTCACTCTCTCGAGCTTTCACAGGAAACACACGTGGCCCGTGCCCACCCCAGGGAGCCGGTACCTGTAGTCAGCGTGGGCGAGAGGGTTCCCAGAATGCTCGCATCCCAGGGCAGGATGCCCTTGTCCCAGGGCAGGATGCTCTTGTCCCAGGACAGGATGCTGAGGTGCAGGCGGTCCAGCAGCGCATCCCCCTCGAGCCCCGTCTCCACGGCAGCCGGCCCCAGGGAAGACTCCAGGCTCATGTTTTCCCAGGGGGGTCCAGTGACCTCCGACTCCTTGTCTTCTGGGGATAACTGCAGGCACGGATGGGGCCTGTCACAGATGCCTGCAACGGCATGGAAAGCAAAGCGCGGGGGGATGTGGGAAGTGAGAGGATCATTACCAGCCCCGCTCCCCACAGACTGCAACACAGGCAAGCAGCCCCGAGGGAAGCTGCCGGCCTGTCATCAGCTAAACCCAAGGGGAAGGGGGCAGGTGTTTGCCACAGACAGAAAGAAGTGTGGGGCTTTGAAGCCAGACAGATGTTGATGTAGCTCCTGCGAGCTGTGTGGGCTCCATCTCCACATCTGGATTCATGAGTGGAGACACAGGGTTATAACTGATGCGTACTATCGGCCCCTGGTTAAGCCGGCCTTCCAGGCCCGGATGCCTCGCTGCAGCCATGCAGCCGGTACTAGCAGCATTATCTGTTTTCAGCTGAGGAATCAGAAGCACAGAGACTGTAAAAGATTTGTCCAAGGCCACACAGCTAGTATGGGGCAGAGCCAAGATTTGAAGTGGGGTCCGATGTCAAAGGTGGCCCTCCTCACACAGCCTTGCAAGAGCATTGTGTAAGGGAGTCCTGGCACCTGCATGTGCCAGGCCCTGCCCTGGGCGCTGGGACTCAGCTGCCAACACCGGCGAGTGGCCCTGCTCCCACAGAATTCGCACTGGGTCTGGGCAGGTGGAGAGGTGGTTTCAGATGCCCACGGCTGCACCTGGCCCAACTCTCGCTTCCAACCTCAGGTTAGAGAGACCAGGGACTGCTCCTTGGTGCCCGAGCTTTGCTCCCCAGAGTAACTCACATTTGGCCCCCCGCCCCCGGATCTTTCCAGGCCTCTCTCAGACACAGTCCTCACCCTCTGAGAAGTCGCTCTCCCTTAGGTGTGTTGCAAGGAATCTGTTCCCAGAGAGATGATGCCTCGGGGCACACAGCACAGCAGCCCCCAGCCCAGTGAGCAGAGCCCCCGACTGCCCCACCCCGACTGAGCCCAGCCCAGACGTCACCCTTGCATCGACTTCCTCTTCCAGAATCTCCTGTGGGTCGTTTCCAAATCCTGTTCCCTTGGGCCCCTTCAGATGGGTTTCCTTCTCACCACCCTGGCTGCCCTGACCCCAGCCAAGCCTCCCGCTGTCTCACTGGCCCCTGGACGTGGGTCTCTCGCTCCCTGCACCACCGCCAGGGGGCTTCCAAAGCTCCCTTCCAACCCCCTCACTCCTGTTTCCACAGCCATCAGTGGCTCCCTGCTGCGGGTGCAAACCCCCGCCCCCGCCACCAGGTCCACGAGGCCCAGCCTGCCCCTCCACTTCTGTTCTCCGCTGTGCTGCCCCTCTTCTCCATCCATCTCAGTGCCACCCCCGCCGCCCCAGCTGCACAGGCCTTCGTTCCACCGTCTCTACATCCTGCAGGCCTCACATCCATGGCCCCCGTTCCCAGAGCTCTCCTACTCATCCCCAAAGTCTCAATGCAGGTTCAGATCCTTCTGGAAGCCCCACTGTCCTCAGGCCTTAGCGATCCCTGCTCTGTGATCCCACAGCACCCTGCGTCTTCCCCTCCGCACAGCACTGTGCTTCCACTGGCTGGGCAGCTCTGTCCCCCCAGGAGACCGGCAAGGCCCCGTCTCTGTTCACCGCAGTGTCCCTGGCACATAGCCAACTGCTTGCACAACGAACATTTCCCGAGAAGATCAGTACGCCTATGTCCATACAAACACAGCCTCCCTGGTCTTGGTCAGAGACTAATTCAGAAGATCAGTACATTGACCAACTTTTAGTATTAAAGAAAATAGCTCCAAACACACCTAATATTTGATTCTGCTCTAATATTTCTTTTGTTTAACCACACAGGAAACTGAAACACTCTTATATTTCTACAGCCCAACTCCCCCCAGCCTGGAGAAGCCAGGATGATTTGAAGTCAAGGTCTTGGCTTGGGAAGGAAAACAAACTAGTCTTTAGATGTGACCCACACCTGGACACTGACCGCTTCATTTGGGGCCCCGTCCCAGAAGCCCTGTTTAACTTCAGCCCTTGTTCAACTAAAGGATCACAAAGTGGAAAGAAAAACAAGCTGCCTTCAGACACGGTGATACCGGGGAGGGACAGAGTTGTGACATCTCAGTTTGGATCCCGGCTCTGCCCCTTGGGGAGGGGATGCTCCTGGGCTCTCCTCTCCAAGCCTCCGTTTCCCCGGGTGTGTGATGGGGAAAGGTTTCCTACGTCAGGGTGGACGAGCAGGTGGAGTATGACAGGCAAGGCACTGAGTGCCGAGTGACGGATCCAAGGCAAAGCTCCAGCTTACCGAGACTGCTAACAACGCTTGCTGAAGGGGCACATCGGATCGTCCCGGCCCATACATACCGTTCTCTTCCAAGAACCTCAGCGCATCCAAATATCCTCGAAGGCATAGCTCTCCAAGCACCTGTGAGCAAATCAAGCAAGTGAACTGCGGGGAGTCACCAAGCACATTTATTTAAACATTATCTGAAGACTGCCGAGAAGAACCGAAGAAACCTCCCGGCTCCGAGCTCTGTACATGCTGAGCACGGCCACCTTGACACTGAACAAAGTGCTTTGGACTTCCAGGAGACAGTCTCCTGTGGGACTCGGCTCGAGTGTCACCGCTCCATGGAGACTGCTGGCACCCCAGCACGACGGGGGCTTGTTGCTCGAGCTCCCTTGGTGCTGGGATAAGCCTCCCCGCTAACAAATCTCAGGGCCTGCCCTAACGGTCACTAGGACAGCAAAGCTGCCTCCCCTACTCACCTGCGTGCAACCACACAGGAAAACCAACCCTCTTACGGTCTTCCCAGACCCTGGGCGCTGGCGCTGCTGTGTACACCACCCTGTGCAGCCTACTTTCTCCCCAGGACCACGGCTGCTGGTGCACACGGCCAGCACATTTTCTATATGAGAGGGTGAGGCAAACTACAACAGCAGCAATCAAAAAAGGTTCAGCCACTGAATGTGGCGGCTCTTGACCACAGCTGCAATTAACAATCATCTTGGTAACTGAAAAAACTAAAGGCTACACCCCCCTAATGAAA
>CAUYSK010085799.1:0-11929 GCA_963575035.1 Avahi laniger | reverse complement strand
CAATATTTGATAGCACAACAAAGTGACTATAATCAACAATAAGTTAGGGTATACTTTAAAATAAATAAAAGAGTGGAATTGGGATATTCCTAATGCAAAGAAACAATAAATGCCTGAGGTGATGGATACCCCAATTATCCTAATTAGATTAATTTACATTGTTTGACTGTATCAAAACATCACATATACACTATAAAGGTATACAACTATTATGTACTCATACTAATTAAAAATTTAAAAATTAAAAAATTTTTAATATTTTTAGACAGCAAATTTTATGTTAGGACTCAATTACATAAGTCAAGGTATAGCAATATGATCTCCAGATGGAAATAATTGCACATTTTAAACTATTTATTTTTCATTTCTTTCACCAACAAATATTTACTTTGGTAGCAGCCCTGTGCCAGACATGGTGTTAGATCTGATGACATGGTGGCGAAGATGGACAAAGTCTCTCTTCTCCTGGAGCGAGGATTGTAACAGGTAATAATTATGCAAATAAGATGGTGACGGTTGTGATGGGGGTTATTAGGATTTATGCACTGAAAATCGGAAGAGAGAATGATTGTTGAGATTCTACAGATTATGCACAGTCCATAAAGCAATGTTGGAGCTCAGAAAATGATACCTAAAAATATGGTATGCTAAATTAAATTAATTAATTCAGCATTTGACATGCTGAATTAAAGCAGCAGCCTCAAGATCACTCTGACCCCACCTCCCTTGACACTCAGTCTCTCCCAAAGGACAGGATGAGGATTTTCTCTAGTATTCCCTTATCTACCTCAAGACTGGACCAGCCAAAGAGACCACAAATGTCTTCCATTACCTCTCTGAAATCTCATTGTCTATTACAGGAAAGAAGACTGAGGAATGCAACCACACTTGGATGGATTTTTTTCACAAGATAGTGTCTGTCTCTCCAACTCATTCAAATTCCAAAGAAAATAAGTTACAAGTTAATTTCTGTCTCTCAGGTCCATTGATTTCCCCTAAAAATCATTGACTACCTCTCAAAATTGCTATACCACCCTCCATCTCCCCTTCCCCTATGAAAAAGGGGACCTCATCTGGACCTCGCTTGGTTAGTGGTGTGGAGTGAGGGGAAAGTTTTCCCTTGCCCTGGAAGGTTGGCTGAAAGATCAACTCACAATAAGGCAGATTAATAATAGAAAGAGGTTTATTTACAGTGCGCACAGGGAGAATCACAGAGTGATTACCCAATATCCCCATGGGGTGCACGAGTTTATATACCCTCATTTTAGAGGAGAGGGAGATGAGGAATATAGGTAATTCTGTTTAGGGACAATAAATGGTTACTAGGGAGAATGAATAGACACTTGGGAGAATGAAGGCAGGTAAACAGATTGACTTGTAAATGATTCTCTTTGCAACTTAACCTGAGAGACAGCTGTTATATTTAAAATGTTTTGGCTCAGGTCTGGTTGCATTCTTGATCTTCTTTCCTGCAATATATTGAGATAACAGGGAGGGGAAGGGAAGTGGATTGTTCTTTTTGATGGGCCTGGTTTTTTATGAAGAGGGAAGTCTCCTTCTAAGGCTTGTTGATCTCTAAGGGCCTTTAATTCAGAATACTCTTTATAACGAGAAGTCATATTTTGGGGCGAAATTTCCTGAGCTGCTTCAGTGGGTAGACATTGTGCAATTCCCTCAAGCTTATTATCCATGTTAAATAAGTTTTGTGTACCGTTTTCTCCTATTAATTCGCCTATCATCAGTTCATTTTCAGTGAAGCCTTAAAAAGAGGATGGGAAGCTTTCTCTTGGCCCCTACACAATCATGTGGGTGAATGATGTGCGAACTTTGCCATAATCTTGCTGGAATGCTATGAGTTGCTGAGAAATTACTGAAGAAATCGATAGCCCATGAAAGTGATACGAAAATTCCTTTAAACTGCAAATATATGAACAACCAGCAGCCACAGAAATAAATGTTATCTAAACTTAAACAGATCTCAACACAGTATTCCTAAAAAAATAAAAATAAAAAAATAAACTTAAGCAGAACCTCCAGGAAATACAGATGACTTCTACCCCCACCTCCAAGGAGTTTCCCATTTGGGAAAAGATTGACCCTTACCATCCACAAGCATGACTTCAGCTGGCTATTAGCATCCAATAGGCCAACAGAACCTTTCATTCTTTCCCACTGAAGCTCTAAATCCTCCCTTTTTTGTTAAGTTGCTATATAAACCCTTACCTCTGCCTATTTAACAGATTACTCATTACTGAGTACTGAGCATGTGTGTAAAGAAACCTTGTCCTTTCTCCTGTTAATCTATCTATTGTCGGCTAATCCTTAGGCTCCCACACTATTGAACCTTAGTGGATAAAGGAAAAATTTCCTTCCAACATTACACTGTGATAAATATTCAGGTGGATAAAAAAGGCTAGAACACATTTCATTGATTTTTTTTTTTTTGAGACGGTCTTGCTTTGTTGCCTGGGCTAGAATGCCGTGGCATCAGCCTACCTCACAGCGACCTCAAACTCCTGGGCTCAAGCAATCCTCCTTCGTTAGCCTCCCAAGTAGCTGGAACTACAGACACGTGCCACCATGCCTGGCTAATTTTTTCTATTTTTAGTAGAAATGAGGTCTCGCTCTTGCTCAGGCTGGTCTCGAACTCCTGACCTCAAGTGATCCTCCTGCCTTGGCCTCCCAGAGTGCTAAGGGAGGTTTTAGTTCTAAACATAAAACAAAATAAGAAGCACTATCTCCTCTTTAAGCCCTTCAAAGAAACAGCAAATTATTATACGAGAAATATAATGAAGAAAAATCTCAACATGCCTCCTTCTCCCTATACCCCATTTCATCCTTTTGAATTTATGAGTTTATGTGTTTATGGTCAAAATATTACATGTTAAAACATATGCTTTGTCATTCACCAGCCCACAGAGGATTTTTCTTTTTTCTTTCTTTTTTTTTTTTTTTTAGGCAAGCACAAACATGAAGTTTGTTGAGGACAGAAAGATTGGATTATAGGGCAAGAGCAAGATATAGGTTTACAGAGCATGGTACATGTGCCACAGATGACAGCTGGACCCATTGTTGCTGCAGGGAAAGCAAAAGGAAAGGCAAAGAGGGGCTGGTTATGGCCTGTATCTTGTCTTATAGTGCCCCTAGAGGAGGATTTTTCTAATTTATCTTTGGTCCCATCTACTACAATAGAATATTTTACATTTTTGAATGAAAGACAGAGCAAAGAAAAGTATCCATTGCATTAGTAAACTTTTAAATATTTTACTTCAGCATCACAATTATACTGGCCACAGTTGGAAGAAAAGCAGAACCAAGATCCTCATGGGAAACATTTTATAATGTGCATAATCGTTACTCCCTCCTGCAAGGTCTTGCACACCGATGTTAGAGATGCAACACAATCTTATTTGGCTAACGCTACTGTGGCTTTCAAATTCCATTTCCCTTCTGTTTAAAAAATATTAGGTCATCACAGGGACTCTGGTTTCCAGTCCAGCATATAAGGAGCTTAGAAGTTGCCACCCTAACAAGTAAACTAAAAAAAAAAACAAAACTGCTTCTGAGATTTTGCAGAGAAATGAGGTTACAGGACAAAGTGCTGCCCCCCAAATCAGAGAGAAAGACAGGTGTGTACAGAGAATCACAACTTGCCAGAACAGAATCTCATGAGCAAAAACCTCTGCAGGAACCAGTTATGGAATAGAAAAATCTGAACTTGAACTGATGAACTGCTGGAGGCTCAGTTTGTACGTACCTATGATTTAAAGACTACAGAGAGGCCTCAACACTTTTGTGAGTTTACCTCCTGGAGCTCTAGCAGGTTTTCATGGCGAATATCAGAAAAAAATCCCCTCAGGCTTCCAGAAGGGAAGGGGGAGAGTAACTGTTTTGAAATACACCAGAGCATTCTGTTCTTAACAAGGTCTGCCCTAAAGAGAAGCTATTTTGCTATGGTATAACCTATTGGGATTTTGTCAGAGCCTAACTGACATCAGGAAAGTGAAATGCCCAACTCCAGCCCTCTCTAGCCATCCTGTCTCAGCTAAGGTAGGAGAAAAAAATCCAAGAAGCACCTATGAAGTTCATAGCTAAAAGGCACTGGTTCACTAAAAGACTGAGACCTGGCTAGGTGCAGTGGTGCATGCC
Organism: Avahi laniger; assembly: GCA_963575035.1. NCBI lineage: Eukaryota > Metazoa > Chordata > Mammalia > Primates > Indriidae > Avahi > Avahi laniger. Next base: position 7,780 of record CAUYSK010085799.1, on the reverse strand, counting down.
TGTAATCCTAGCACTTTGGCAGGTCGAGGTGGGAGGATTGCTTGAGGTCAGGAGTTCAAGGCCAGCCTGGGCAACATGGTGAGACCCCAAAATTAGAAAAACTAGCCAGGTGTGGTGGTGCATGCCTGTAGTCTCAGCTACTTGGGAAACTGAAGCAGGAGGATCATTTGAGCCCAGGAGTTTGAGGTTGCTGTGAGCTATGAGGATGCCATTGCACTCTAGTCTAGGCAACAGAGAAAGACCCTATCTCAAAAAAATAACCAAAAAAACAAAAAACAAACCATAGAATGTATAATACAACACCAAGAGTGAACCCTTGAGTAAACTATGGACTTTGGGTGATAATATATGAAAATAGGCTTATTAATTGTAACATATGTATACTACAGTGCTGGACATTTATAGTCGGGGAGGCTGGTGAGGAAGGGAGTATATAGGAACTCTCTTCTCAATTTTTCTGTGAACCTAAAACTGTTAAAAAAAATGAAGTCTGTTTAAAAGGGAAAAAATATCAGCCAAACAGAACTCACTAGCTGGTTTGGTTATCTACTTTGCAGAACACACTGCCCCAAAATTTAATAACTTAAAGCATGTATTATTTCTAATGATTCTGTGGGTTACCTGGGGCTCAGCTGAGTGGTTCTTCTGGCAGCTCATCTGGGGCTGAAATGTCCAAGATACTTCAGGCCTCTCTCCATGTGTCTCTTTCTCTGGTAGAGTAGCTGGACTCATATTGTGCTTAGCTTCTAAGAACATTCAAAGCATATCAAGTGGATGCTACAGCTCTCTGTAAGCCGACCTTTAAAGTTACACAATATCACTTCTCCCAAATTCTATTGGTCAAATTTCAAGGCCAGGTCAGTTTTATGGGGAGGGAAAATGGGCTGTCCCTCTCAACAGGAGTGGCAAAGAATTTAAGGACATTTTCAATCTACTACACTATCTTTTATTCAAATGGTGACACTTTCCAATCTAAAGCACCCCACATGTACTTTTATTTTTTTCTTTTCAAACTATAGTTTTAGTCTCTGCTGAAAATAACTCAGCAGATAGGAGAAGTTTTCTGTGCAGCTCTATTATTTTATACACTGAGCAGAAAAAAGTGGCAAGCCCTAAAATTTCATATCATCATTGTGAAAAAGGAGAAAGGAAACACCAGTAATTTTGAAGACAAACAGAAATAATTAGATAAATAGTTGTTACTTTCGGCAACATGTATATTTTTATCATGGCTGTCACATGACAGAGGTATCATGAATATGAGAGAACACAAGATAGAAGGTTCTCATTGACTAAAGAATGTCTGATTTCACAAACAGTAAATCCTGATTTAAAAGAGGAAGTTTTTTTGAACAGAAGTAAAAGTTCATCTCCAGAATCCGAGAAGTATTTACTTATTATTGTGAAAAGATTCTAGTAAAATCTCTACTGGTTAAGTAAATTTCCTCCTAGAAAATTTTTATCTCTCTTCCCTAAAATTTTTAGCATATCTTTTTCTCTTATACCATCATTGCACCAAATGTATAATTAAAAACATTTTTTTAAGTGGAAAAGAAGTCTAAATTCTTCTGTATAATTCTAGTTCTCTTCTCTTTCTTCTCCTTCTCCATTTTATTCTTCTTTAGTGAAATATGTATTCAAAGGAAGCACCAAAAAACATTAACTTTTCAAATTAGAACCGTCTTTTTATCAAATACTTTTGTGATTAAGGAAGGAGGTAGAATACATTGGTCATGCCTCGCCAAAGAACCAAATTCAAGCCAATGAAGCAGTGAACAAAACAAACTTTTCTGAGTATAGGATTCTCCTGTGCCTAGCACAGCGTGATAAAGGCAATCTAATTTCCTAATTTTAGTTCTAATTTCAGAAGTCAGTAAAATGAAAAATAATGTGGTAATATGCCATCTTGTGGATACATGAGGAATGAAATCTTGTAGTTTTTTGTTTGTTTTTTGTGGTGAGGATTTAACATTGTATTTTTGTTTTTTTAATGTATTAGACAAGCAATAATTGCATAATACAAAAACAAAACAGAAAACAAAACAAAATACTACACAGGAAATACACAAAGAACAGTGGTTACTTAAATATTTGTGGAATAGAAATAAAAACAGTAATCATGGCACACTTGGAGTGTACCCTCTTGCTGCAGCACAATGAAAGAGTTAATGAATACATTTTTCTTAAAAATATGATGTTTTAGGTCAGCTGTTGGCTTCTAGGCCTGGCCTGACATTAAGATCTGATCTTCTGGAGATATTAACATTTCATGTGAGTAGAAGGTGATAAATTTTGGTTTATATTCCATACAGGTATAAAAATCATTTATTAGTACTACTGATAAGCCTTCATTTCCATAAATGAGGTGTATTTATTAAACAATCAGCTAAACAAACATTTCCATATGGGTTATTATGAGATAGCTGCACATAGAAGACAGACCTGGAGATCAGTTAACTTTTCCAGAAAAGGTGACCTTAGGTCCCCTGTCAAATGGCTGGATCACTCCTCAGTATTGTTACTGGAAATTCAACACTTGTCCCCAAGTCTGCATCAGAAGAATGAGGACAAGCGGTGTGAGGAGAAGGAAAGAGAAATTTATTAATTTGTCAGCAAAGAGGAGGTTGGCAGACTCCTGTCTCAAAGTACCAACATTCTTCTTCTGAGCAGAAGTACAGAGATTTAAATGTTCTGATCAATTCTATCTTTAGCTAAGACAATTTCACGACCTCAGATTCATCCCACCTTTGGTCAAGACAATCTCGTGACTTCCGTCTGGATTAATCTCAGCTTCATCTAAGGTGATCTCATGATCTCCACCTAGACAATTCTCTTGAGGAATCTCCTGTGGCACAAAGAACAAAAGACATTCTGCTGCCCCTTCTGACCACTGGCCTGAGCAGGCACACAGGTCCTAGTTCTCCAAAAGAAGTGGGAGATGTCTTAAATAGACATAAAACATTTTTGCCATTTTTTAAAGCCATTTCTTCTGTTACAGTATTTTATAAATTCTCCATGTTATTTTGGGTTTATCAAGTCCCAGACTTTCAGTCTCAATTTCCTTTACTGCAAAATAATACTGTTAGACCAGATTAACAATTTTCAATCTGTGTGCTTCAAGAGGTTCCAAAATATTCAATCTAAATTTTATTTAAAAATGTGTTTTACAAATTTAGTTTTCACAATGTTATTTTAAAATACATATTTTATAAATTTAGAATTATAGGGGTGAGGGCAAATTTCCCCTTTTCCCCTGAAAGATCATTGAAAGATCAAGCCACAATTAAGACAGATTAATAAAAGAAAGATTATTTACCATGAGTGTGGGGAGAATCACAGAGTGATTACTCAGTATTCCAGTGAGATCCGGATATTTTTATACCTGTCTTTTTGGAGGGTGGGGGGAGATGAGGAGTATAGGTAATTCTGTTTAGGGGTAATAAATGGTTGCTAGGGAGGATAAATGGATGGGGGAAACAGATTGACTTGTAGATGATTCTCTTTGGGAATTAAATTAACTTTGAGAGACAAGTACTCTATTTAAAATGATTTGGGCCAGGTCTGTTTGCATTCTTGATCTTCTTTCCTGCAATATAGTGAGATAACAGGAGAGGAAGGGAAGTCACTTGTTCTTTTGATAGGTTTATGCAGACGGAAGGAAAGCCCTTTCCAATGCTTTTTGATCTTGAAGTGCCTTTAATTCAAAATATTCTTCATACCAAGGAGTCATATTTTGGGGTGAAATTTCCTGAGCTCCTTCAGTATGATAAAACAGGGCAAACAGTGATACGAACCAAATTTGGATGTAGTAGAGACCATTGAAGGAAACCAGAATATGTCACCCCCCAAAATACATCTCTTTGATGTAAAAATTATTTGGGCTGAGAGCAAGTGGGAGGAGGAAATATAGGAAAGCTCTCTGCTGTTCCCTATTTACCCAGAAAAAGGACATAGATTCATAAAGACAAAGGTGCCCTTGTCCCCTTCCACAGGGAAGGACAAAGGTTAACCACTGAAGACAACTTTAGCTCTTATCTACCTGAAGGTGGCTCCAGAGGAATCTACATTAATAAGCTTTACAAACTAGGCTTTACCTACCATTTATTTGCCTTCTCACAATTTGCCACCCCTAGAGACTCAAAATCCTTGCAAATTGACCAAGGGGTTGTAAAAAAAAAAAAGACTCAACATTCTTTTTCTTTGTCTTGTCCTTTCTCTAAAAATTTAATGTTCTTAATATTCTTTATGGAAGACACATATAAGCTGGAGGTCTATGTCACCTCTTTGAGAATTACTCATTCCCTGAGTATTTCCCATGTATATATAAAATATACATGTTAATAAATATCTGTTTGTTCTTGTTTTGTTAATCTGTCTTTTATTATGGAGTCCCTTGTAAGAATTCATTAGGGTTAAGGAAAATAATTATTTTTCTTCCTTTACACTGTCAATGTGTTAAAGTATTTTTATTAAGTCAATTTGTACCATACAAAGTAAATTTTGCAAGTTTCAACTACAAAGTATATTTTCAGTAATACAATATCACTTGTTTTTAAGCTGAGTGTGGTAGCACATGCCTATAGTCCCACCTACTCAGGAAGCTGAAGCAAGAGGATCACGTGAGGCCAGGAGTTCGAAACTGCAGTGCTCTGTGATTACGCCTGTGAGTAGCCACTGCACTTTAGCCTGGGCTACATAGCGAGACTCCACCATTAAAAATAAATAAATAAATAAAACATCACTTGTTTTCTATATTGGGCTTTCATGTGAGATGTTACATGTCTGTTTTTAAAGGTGGAATTCCAACACATTTTCACTTAGCCAGCTCATTTGTATTGTAGTCTGGTTATAATAAATTCTCTACAACAGATTAACAAGTAATCACCATAATAATAGCTAACGCAGAATGCTTACTGCACATAAGACACTGATTTAGTTGCTTTCCCTGCATTAAGTCTTAAATCTTTCAAATGCTTTATGAGGTGCTATGGTGGTGTAAAAGAAAATAAAAATCTCAGAACCCCCTGCTTCTAACTCCTTCTGCAAAAGAGAAGGTAAAGGCCTTAGACAGCTGTGAAGAACTGGCCTCACAGATCATTCATTAAGAAAATTCCTTGCTAGCCTCCCATAAGTAAGGACACGCAAATTATAACTTTAGGTCTGCAGGCTATGTCTAGCTTCTAAAACTAAAGTGTGTTCTGATTCCACACTAATAATGAATTACAAGTTTGTTCTCACAGGTGCAAAACAGAGACAAGAAAGTATCAGACATTCTTCCACTGACCCAGGGACATCTACATAATTGATACTTCCTTCACTCTCTTTTTTCTTCACTAACATTTGCCTCTTCTAATGTAAAATACAGACTTTTCTGGGTCTCACAAGAATGTAACCATTTTGTCTCACTACCTTCCCCCCTCTTTTTTTCTTTCTGTATGCTTTTAAATGCCAAAACTTTCAAATTCTCCTTCAGAAAAACAGCCACAGCGTTGTCTGAGATTCGTGTTTTCCTTGGCATATCTTCAACTTTGGCTTAATAAACCCCAGTTGATTGAGATTTTTGCCTGAGTCACTTATTTTGGGTTGACAGTGATTACTGCTATCTGACAGACAGGAATCTGGGGCACAAAGAGGTTATTTAATGTACTAAAAGAAGTAGTCAAGCCAGGGTCCCTCTCTTACCTACTGCTAAGATCTATCACCTGTCAATAGAATCCTCCTATTCTGATTGGTATGATACACATTTCTGCCTTGGAAACATGATTACAGGAACTCTCCCCAACTTAACATTTTTCTTTCTTTTTCTCTGTTTAATTGATTCACATGTGGGGATGAAGAGAAACTTCTCTTTCACCCAGGAGGTTTCGCTGAAAGACCAACTCATGATAAGGCAGGTTAATAAGTGAAAGAGATTTATTAATATTTACCGTGTGCACTGGGAGAATCACAGAGTGATTGCCCAATATCCTAGTGGGGTCCAGAAGTTTACAAACCCTCATTTTAGAGGGAAGGAGGAGATGAGGAATATAGATAATTTTGTTTAGGGGCAATAAATGGTTGCTAGAGAAGATGAATATTAGGTTATTAAGTGTAGAATGTCCAATTTCATTAAATGCTAAGTTTGACAGTCTATATCTCTGACATTTCACTTTGACGCTCTGCTTTTTTTTTAATTGTGAAAGTATATTCTCATTCTTTCAAATGCACAGTTTCGTGTGTGATTATCTTTCAAATATTTTTTTAGAGCAATTTTTGTGAAACCATGGATAAGTAAAAAATTCATGTTATTTTCGAATATGTGTTCCATCATGGAACCAATGCAGCACAGACAACTCAAAATATCAATGAAGTGTTTGGGAAGGATGTGGCTAATGAACTCACACAGTACATCAATGGTTTGAGAAGTTCCATTCCGGTGATTTTAATCTTGAAAATGAGCCACATGGGCGACCTGAGATCAAGGTGGATAATGATAAGCTGAAAGCTGTAGTGGAAGTGAATCCATCTCAACCTACACATGAATTAGCAGCAAGGTTTAAAGTTACTATTCCAACAATACTGGACCATTTGAAACAAATTAGCAAGCTAAAGAAGCTGTATAGATGGGGACCGCATGAATTAAATGAGCACCAAAAGAGAAATTCGCCTCAAAGCTTGCCTTTCTTTGCTTTCATGATATAAAGGCAAACCATTTCTACATCACGTTGTTGCATGTGATGAAAAATGGATTATTTTTGACAATTGCAAGCATTTGGCACAATGGCTGGATAAAGATGAAGTGCCAAAACATAGTCCAAAATAAAATATTGATCATAAAATGCTAATGGTGTCTGTTTGGTGGTCCAGCACTGGTATTACCCACTATAGCCTCATGAAACCTGGTTAATCGATTACAGCAGATATCTCCTGCCACCAGTGGGACAAAATGATGAGGATGCTGTGATTAAGCAGCAGAGATTGGTCAATAGAGAGAAGCCAATCCTCTTGCAAGGCAACACTCTACCACATGTCGCACAAACAACTCTGCTCAAACTACAGAAGCTGGACTTGGAAACTCTCTGTCATCCACCATACTCACCAGTCCTTACACCAACTGACTACCACTTCTTCCAGGCTTTGGATCACTTCTTGCAAGGAAAAATATTCAATTCTCAACAAGCTATGGAAAACACTTTTCCTGATTTCATTGCCACTCTTTCTATAGGCTTCTTTGCTGCTGGAATAAGCAAGTGACTGTTAAGATGGCAAAACTGTGTCAATAGTTTAGGTGTATACTTTGATTAATTGTACTGCTTCTTGTCTGAGATGTAATAAACTAAATTTTTGATTTGAAATCAGACATTTCATATTTAATGACCTAATAGATACTTGGGAGAATGAATAGATGGCGGAAACAGATTAACTCGTCAATGATTCTCTTTGAAAATTAAGTTAACCTGAGAGACAGGTATTATATTTAAAATGCTTTGGGTAGGTCTGGTTGCATTCTTGATCTTCTTTCCTGTAATATATTGAGATAACAGGGAGGGAAAAGGAACCTGATTGTTCTTTTTGGTGTGTCTGGTTTTTATGAAGAAAGAGGGAAAGCCCCTTCTAAGGCCTATTGATCTCTAAGGGTCTTTAATTCAAAATACTCTTTATACCAAAGACTCACATTTTAGTGTGAACTCTCTCAAGCTCCTTCAACACACATCCCAAGGCTCCAGCTCAAGTCCCACCTCTCTGGGAGGTACTATCCAGCATTCCTGACTCACAGGGCTCCCTTGCTTTCTGGCCCACT
>CAUYSK010085798.1:0-28706 GCA_963575035.1 Avahi laniger | reverse complement strand
CACACCCGGCTAATTTTTCTCTATTTTTAGTAGAGATGGGGTCTCGCTCTTGCTCAGGCTGGTCTTGAACTTCTGAGGTCAAGCGATCTTCCCACCTCAGATTCCCAGAGTGCTAGGATTATAGGCATGAGCCACCTCACCTAGCCATGAGTCAGTTTTTGAATTTTATTGCATGAATCTGTTCTGTTGCATAGATTATTAACCCGTACCATTATCATGCTTTTTTCATGAGTTAAATCCAACTTGTTTATGATGCATTTTGAAACGTGTTGCTGAAATTAGCTTACTGGGCAGATTAGCTTATGACTTAGCATTCTTAAACTATCTTTGGTTTTGATATTGAAGTTATATTAGCTTCTTAAAATATGTTTAGAGTATTCCCTAATTTTCTAATTTCCAGAACAGTTTTGTGTAAGATTAAAGTGTGCTGGTAACTTGAAAGTCTGTTGATGTATAGCGGTTCTTTGTGCATTCTGGTTATGAATCCTTGGTCAAAGGTATGTATTGCATAAATCTCCCAGTTTGTGGTTTATCTTTTTTACTCTTCCAGTTTAGATGAAAAGGAAGCTCTTAATTTTAATGTAGTGCAGTTTATTATTTTTCCTTTTATGATTAGCACCTTTTATTTTAAAAAATCTTTATCTACTACAAAGTCACAAAGATACTGTCTTGTTTGTATTTTTTTTAATCTTTATTTTTGAGATCTGTAATCCACCTGGAATTTATTTTTGTGTTTAATGTGAGGAAGGAGTTAGAATTTGTGTTTTTCCACCTTACTGTTTGATTCAGCATCATTTATTGGAAAGACCATCTTTCCCCCACTGCTGTCTAGTGCTACCATTGTCATAAATGAGGTGATTATATTCGTGTGAGTTTGCTTCTAGACTCTGGTGTTTCCTTGGTCACTTTGCCATTACTTATAATATACTGTCTTAATTATTAGCTATTTCTTTGCAATAGGTTTACCTGTATCTTTAATATTTCTTTAAGATTACCTTTAAGATTGACTCTTTGCAATTTCTATATACATTGTATTATAGAATAAGCTTGTGAGTTTCCACTTCCCCCTCCCTGAAAAAAACCAGCTAAGGTGGTCATTGGGCTCACATTAAATTGATAAATCAGTTTAGAGAGAACTATTTTCTTGATAATATTAACCTTCCAAGCTATGAACATGGCATAGCTCTCTTTTTATTTAGATCTTTAATTTCTCTCAATGTTTTATAGTTTTCATAGTTTATAGTTATGTTGAGGCCTTGCCTATCTTTCATTAGAGTTATTATTTTTTGATATTTGGTGTTTTTTGAATGCTGATGGTAAAGAGTATTCTAAATTCATAATATTTTATTTTCTGGTTATATTTGGAATATAGAAATAAAAGTTATTTTTCCCTCCCTCTAGTATATTGAGCCTATACTGAAGAGCTTTGCTAAATACATTTATTTTTAGAATTTTGTGTATTATAGAATCATGTTTCTACAAGTAATGAAAGTTTTAGTTTTTCCTTTCCAGTCCTTTTTTCCTTTCTGCCTTATTGCATTGGCTGGGTCCCATAATACAATGTTGAATAGAATAATAGAATCCTTCGTTTTTCTTAATCTTGGGGGAAGCATTCAATACTTCATGATTAAATATTATGTTTGCTAAGGTTTTTCTGTAGATGAAAATTTCTTTATCAGATTAAGGAATAAATAAATAAAATTTACCGTGATACATTATTCTTTTTATATGTTGCTGGATTTTATTTGCTGATGTTTTATTTTAAGATTTTTGTATCTATCTCATGAGAAAGAATTACCCTGTAGTTTTCCTTTGTTACAGGATTTGTTGGGGTTTTGCCATCAAGGTTACATTGGCCTCATAAAAAGAAATGTTTTTGGCCAGGCATGGTGCCTCACACCACCTGTAATCCTAGAACTCTGGGAGGCCAAGGCAGGCAGGTTGTTTGAGACCAGCCTGAGCAAGAGCGAGACCCTGTTTCTACTAAAAATAGAAAGAAATTAGCTGGACAACTAAAAAATATATAGAAAAATTTAGCCGGGCATGGTGGCGCATGCCTGTAGTCCCAGCTGCTTGGGAGGCTGAGGCAGTAGGATTGCTTGAGCCCAGGAGTTTGAGATTGCTGTGAGCTAGGCTGATGCCACGGCACTCTAGCTGGGGCAACAGCGAGACTCTGTCTCAAAAAGTTTCGTCTTTTTCTCTTCTCTGAAAAAGCTTACTGTCACTTTGCTTTTTTTTTTTCTTCCTTATATATGAACAGATAATCATAAGCTTTTATCATGGTATCTTTTTCTATTTCATATTTTTAGTCACCACAGAGCCTAGTGGATTACACCTAGTGATGCTTGGTTTGTTGAACAAATAAGCGTCTTTTCCTTGTTGGTTCCAGTGTTTTACTAACACTTGTTTCTCACTGCTGTCGAAGCAGATCCCGTCCTCCTCAGGTCTGGAGTTCCGCAGCCGCACTGTTCACCTCCCTTTTTCCCCAGTTGTCTCCTTGAAACCATACTTCCGTTGTCAACAACTAATGTTTTTCAAGCACTCTCTTTTTACTGTTTTAAATTGAATTTTATTTTTCATTAAAGTAATAACTGTAAGTAGTTATGAAAATATTTGTCTTATAACAAAAAAACAAGTCTACTGCTATCTTCTTTCCTACTCAGTTCCCACTCTCAGAGGCATCCACTTTCACCTGTTTATAAATAACTTTGCTTAAAACTCCTATTTCTTGATTTCTCAATTTTAGACATCATAAGTTGATTTCCTTAGATAGAAGATAAAGATTTTGTTATCTTAAACCATATGTCCTGAAAAATATCCATATGAATTTCCTTCCATCCTCCCGGCATATTTATGAACTTTCCAGAACTCAAGGTATAAGTTTCCAGATAGAAAGGACCCAGTGCCATAATTTTTAAGTCTAGACTTTATTATTTATGGCTATGAAAATATTATACTATTAGCTATATTTCCTTCTATAACTTTCTTCTCCCAGCAGTTAATACTCATCCAGTGTAAATATTGTTTCAATACATGTAGGTGCATCAAGCAGTCCATCTCTTTTTCTTTTTTAGTTGAAAACATACCTCCTGGGTTTCTTCATCATTTTGCTACAGTCTGGATTTGCTTGCTTCCTAGGCCAACTTCCTTTCTTCGTTATTTTGGGATTGCACTTTCCAGTCTCTGTGGTGCTGAACCTGCAGTTTTCTGGACTCTCTTTCTTTTGGTTAATTCCTTTTTCTTAATACAGACCGTCTTCTAGCACCTTCTTGCAAAGGGGCTCATAGGAGATTAAAATTCTTGATTTTGTTTGTTTGAAACTTTTTTCCTCCTCACACTTGGTTGATAATTTGTTTGTTTTCATGTTTTATAGCAATTTTCGCTCAGAATTTTGGAGATAGAACTCCATTGTCTTTGAACATCTTGTGTCATTGAGAAGTATGATGTCATTGTAATTCCTTACTCTTTATATGTGATTCTTTATTTTTCCCTCCAGAAGCTTTTAACATCTTCTCTTTTTCTCCAGTGTCCTCGAATTTGATAATGTGCGTTTGTGCCCGCCCTCCCTCACTTCCTTCCTTCCTTCCTTCCTTCCTTCCTTCCTTCCTTCCTTCCTTCCTTCCGTCCGTCCGTCCGTTCTTCCTTCCACTGGTTACTAACTAGGTGAATCCTTTCTATCTGGAAACTTACAGCTTGAGTTGTAGAACATTTTCTTATATTGTTTTTTTGATAATTTATTTTCCATTTTCTCATTCTGGAACTTTTATTTTGGTGCTGGACCTTCTTGACTATAACTGTATTTTTCTTACCTGTTATCCTCTTTGTCTTTTGGTTCTACTTTCTAGGAGCTCTTCTTAAATTTATCTTCCAACCCTCTTAGGGAATTTTTTTTTTAATGTCTAAGTATAATGCTTTTAGTTTCCAAGGGCTCTTTTTTGTTCTCTGAATGCATCTTATTCTTTAGTTTTTAAAAATTGCTATCAACTTATTTTCTACTGTTCTTAATTGTGTCTTTTTTTTCCAAGTTCCTTTGTTCTATTTGTCTTGGGCTTCAAATTTAAAACAATTTAATAATCCTTAATTGTCTGTTTATATTTAGTATGAGGCACTAAAAAATGCTGACTTGTGCTGCTGCTTGTGACTCATAAGTTTCTTGTAAAGATCTGGCTGTTTTCTAATGGGACTCCCAGGTGACATCTGGAGTTCTTTGCTCTTGGATATTAAGTCTTACTGAGTAATCTCACTTGAACTTTGATTAATTTTTTTTGGGGGGGGGCGGATACAGGATTTCACTCTGTTGCCTAAGAAAGAGTATAGTGGTGTTATCATAGCTCACTGCAACCTCAAGCTCCTGGGCTCAAGCAATCCTCCTGCCTCAGCCTCCTGAGTAGCTGGGACTACAAGTACATGCTACCACACCTGGCTAATTTTTCTAATTTTTTTGGTGGAGACAGAGTCTGGCTATGTTGCTTAGGCTGGTCTTGAACTCCTGGCCTCAGGTGATCTGGATCCTGCCTTGGGCCTCCCAAAGTGCTGGGATTACATGTGTGAGCCACCTTGCCCAGCCCTTCAGGATTTTTTTTATTGTTTTTTTTCATTGTTTTGTTTTTGTTTTTTCCTATAGGGAAATCTTCCAGTCTCATGCGTGAGGATAAAAGTGGGCTACCTGGTGTTCTTAAAGGATGTTGGAGAGGGTCTCACCAATTAGAAAGTAGACTTCTAAGTAATTCCCCCGCGACCCATTTATGGCATTCTTTGTTTTTGCCTGGTATATTAAAGTTTGGTTCACCCTCTTTAGAAAGCATATCTTCAGTCTTCTGCCAGAGTAAGGGAAGAGATCTAGGAGCTGCATTAACTTCTTATACATATTTTTAATTACTACTCTCCTTTCAACCCGAACCATGTAACTCCTACCTGTGCTCATTTCTAAAATACCTGGTTCTTCCAGTTTCTGAGCTAATTGGTTTCATTGTTGGCTGCTATGTTATTATCCCTCATCTATCTGTTCTGCAACTTCCAAATTTCATATCACTTCTCTGCTCTTTGGCCTTCTTTGTCCTTACCAGTTTATGTCTTTTTTTTTCCTTAACCACCATTATAGTAGAGGTTTTGGAGGGAACATAAGTAAACTTGTGCTTAACCTACCATGGATCTTAATGTTGACTTAGGCAATGCCTTCCCATCTGGAATGTCTTCCCACTTTTCTTCGTTTGTTAATATTACAACTTTGCAATATGCTTGCCTCTTTCCTAGAACTTTCCTTGGTATTTCCAATATAAACTAATATCTTTCTTTGATTGAATTCAAGACTTAGGAACCATGAAAACTTTCTGTAAATACTTGAAGGACTCTTAGGGAGAAGAGGGAAGGAATGAGTATATTTTTTCTTTTTGAGTCAGAGAGAACCATGAACAGGAGAGGTACATGGACACAGATTTCAGCCCACTGTATGGAAGAACTTTCTCACTGTCTAACAGTAGAACAAGTTCTTTCTTCAGAGTATGATTGGCTCTGTGATGTTAAAATAATTCTTACCTTGGGGTGAGGTTTGCACTAGGTAAATTCTCAGTCAGTCATTTTTTTCAAACTGTATTCTGAGAAGCCAGGTGGAATGAGGGTGGAGTTGTTCTTTGTAGATGCCTCAGGTGTCCTCCACAAGTGGGGGACACCAGGACTACAAAGCTCTGGGTTCCCCACCACTGCTTTCTCCAGAGAAATGCCATTTTCATGTGTTTTATATATAAGCTAGAGTTTTTCATAAAATTTAATTTGAAAAATGGACTCTGGTAATTAAATTTTTTAACTAATGCTCTAAATTCTACATTTCTATGGACTAGAGTATTTACTGTGTATTGGGCACTTACTTGGTCTTGATTGCACATGAATGTCTATTTATTGTCTATTTTCTGGTGTCGATAATCAGCATGACTTTCAAGTTTCATGATAGAGAGCTTAACATATTTTCCTTTTCCATACTTTTAGAATCTTATTGGTAGTCACGAAGTAGTTGAAAGTATGATAATGACCCACAGGAATCATTCTGTTGAATTTTCTCCCTTTTCAAGGTGCCAACCGGATAGTATTAGAAGACTCCAATATCTTGCAGCCTGTGGGACTGACTGTGTTCGAAAACTGGCTCTATTGGATTGATAAGCAGCAACAAATGATTGAAAAAATTGACATGACAGGTCAAGAGGGTAGAACCAAAGTCCAGGCTCGAATTGCCCAGCTTAGTGACATTCATGCAGTGAAGGAGCTGAACCTTCAGGAATATAGTAAGTGCTGATGGGATGATGCTGATTTGGAGGACTTACGTTCATTTTAAGAAATTAATATGTCTTTTTCTGTCTTTTTGACCTCTTTTGTCTTAAAGATTTTCATTCACTTTTAGTTTTGTCATTTTTTTGAACTCTTCATGCTTTTAAAGCTTTGTATCAAGCTCACCTGGGAGCTTTTTCAAATTAAATATATTCTTCTCCTCATAAACCAGAAATGGAGAAAAGACATGGTCTTGCTCATTTAAAATAATTTCTCCAGGTTACAATGACTACAGCTGTCATGCGTTCTCTTTATTTCTTTCAGTTCCTTTAAGAATACCGTGGTAGTGTAAAGCATCTATTTCTTTTCTTCCCTCTATACCCCATAGTTTGAACAAAATTAAAAATTATATTTTATATAATGAGAAATATAGTTACATGGATTAACCTTATTCTTAAGAAAAACAAACTAACCATTAGTGTGTGAACATAGAGAAGACTGTGGTTAAATCAGTAAGTGCTTGTTTTTTCCCCCTCTTGGATAAATTTTTTAATTCCCAGCTCAGAAAAGTAGTCATAAATTTTTTTTAATTTTATTGAAAACTTTTGAAAATGGCTAATCATTTTGGCCTAGTTTCTTGTTAATACATGTCTATCATCAAAATACCCTCATAGCAATCACTGTTATAGGTCTTACATGATGGTACCAGGAATGCTAATGTTAGATGGAGTACTAGAGAGAGAACTGTTGAAACTCATTAACTTCTTAGCACAATGCTTTCAAATCTAATCGAAACATGAAAGGAGAATAAAGAAATGAGACTATCATTGCTTGTTCAGTTCATGTGTTCATTACGTTGCTACCATTCATGAACTTAGAAGTAAAGTTAGAGGTATTTGAGAATTAGAAAGTTAGAATTGTTGTCATTTTATGTTATGACGTGTAACGCATGCTGAACGTTTAATAGAAATAAGGTAATAATGACATAATACCTAAGTTATTTATTCAGTTGATATATGAATATTTTACTACAGAAAGTCTCAATAGAGGTTTCAGAATTTCAGGGGGTAGTGTCTTCTTTACGTAATTCAACATTTAAATATGGCTTTATATTTGGAAAATCATTTTTTTAAAATTCCTAATAACATTAAAGAGAATGAAATTTTTGATGGAATAAGATTCCATCTAAAGTGTCATGAAATTAAAAAGTTGAGAAACACTGCTATGTAGGTTGTACATTTAATATAATTTATGATGTCTGTTTTATTTTTTCAATTTGCAATAATTGTGCCTTGGATAAACCTCATTGGCTGTGATACTGCCACTGCGCATAGCTTACAATGTCTGTTTTAGACAGGCAGTATGCCCATTTGTAGATTGCTGAATCTCCCCCAATCTTATCAACATAAACTGAAACAAGACCAATGTTATTTTAGAAGAGTCAGATTTTAAATGGTGACTACATTAGATGTTGATATTTTGTAATGACATGTGTCAAGTTGCTTTTAACCCAGGTTAGATAGGAAATTCAAAACAATGATTTCTTTAAACACAACTTGTGAAACAGACTTTGAAAAATTGCCTAATGGTTTGTTTATTTAACTTAGCCCAAATATGAAGAAATTAGACATTTGTAATATTCAGGTTATCTTTTGCAATTGACCAAGCAAATAATTTTGTCTGTCTCTAAATGATTCAGTTCCATGTGTCTCTAAGGTTTTTCTTCTAATAAGTCTTTAATTTTCTATGGATTCCTCATTAAAATACAATTTTTGAGTGAAAGCATCTTTTATAAATATAGAATTTGAGTTAAAATCTTTAATATAGGAGAATTCTTGTATCTTAAATAGAATGATATCCATGTCTCAGCATTCTCCCTAGTAGTTTTTTAGTTTCAATCGTCAACTTTTTGTCTTCACAAAAATTAACAACGATTGTACCATTACCTTGCTTAAAATATTTTGTATATAAAGACAATGGCCAGCTGGATATGTGGCTCATGCTTGTAATCCTGGCACTTTGGGAGGCAGGTGGCCAAGGCGGGAGTATTGCTTGAGGCAAGGAGCTCGAGGCTACAGCCTGGGCAACATAGACACTGTCTCTACAAAAATAAAAAATAAATAAAGACAGTGTTTAGATAGAAATATTGTCTTGTAGGTTGTGTGAAGATGGAGTGAGGAATCATTGTGTAGAAATTAAAGACCAAGCTGATTTTATGTTTGGTTTTCTTCGTAATTTATAAATGATTGCTTTTGACAGAGTTTTCCCTTTTTCTTTTTTCCTTTCTTTTCTTTTTTTTTTTGCAGGACAGCACCCTTGTGCTCAGGATAATGGTGGCTGTTCACATATTTGTCTTGTAAAGGGAGATGGTACTACAAGGTGTTCTTGCCCCATGCACCTGGTTCTGCTTCAAGATGAGCTATCATGTGGAGGTAAATGTGTTGTAATTTTCTCGTGCAAGCCTGGATGCCAACATTAGTCTTCTATAATTAGGCCGTGAAGTTGTTCTGTCTCCTAACCTAATTGGTTACTTGTATTCCATTTATCTGTACTACATTAGTCTTTTGGGTTATTCTTTTTCTTTTTTTTTCCTTTTTTACCCAGTCCCTTCATCTCCCAGCCTATGGTAACCACCATTTTACTCTTTCAATGATTTTGAATTTCTTACACTCCACATGTAAGTAAAATCATGCAGTATTTGTCTTTCTGTGCTTCGCTTATTTCACTTAACACTATGCCCTCAGGTTCATCTGTATTGTTGTAAATGACAAGATTTCCTTCCTTTCTTTAAGGCTGAATATTTTCCCTTGTATGTATTAATATATTAGAACATTTTTCAGCCTATGAAACTCTGCCTGTGAATATGTGTATTTCCTAATAATAATGTGGCTTCTCTATCCCCTGAGAGCATAACAGAATCAATCAATTCTACCTCCTATAATTTTCATCCACTGAATTCTAGTAGATTCTGTCAATTTATGTATCATTGTCAGGAGTATGTCCAGTGAAAAGAATATTTTTTGGTTCAAGTCCTCCAATAATTTCCCATTGTTTTTCTTATTTATCTAGCAAAAAAAAGATTTTTAAAAAGATATCACTGAGTGTAATGATAATGTACTAAAATTGGTTTGATCACTCATGGAGCATAGCAAATTGATACATTCCTTTGTTAAATCATAGTGTGGCAGTCTCAAACATTGTAATAGTATTCATACCCTTAATTCAGAAATCCTCCTCTTGGTAATAATTCTAAATTAATTCAACTGAAGGAAAAAGACTACATCATGCTGTTATCTACAGTGGCAAAAAATTTAATAACAATCTAATATCTAATGGTAGGAAAATTATTAAGTAAAATAATTGAGTTTATTCAGCTATTAAATGTGATGATCATGAAGTTGATGTAAAAATGTTGCCAAAATGCTGGCTCAAGTGGGGGCAAAAAGTTATTAAAATGGTTTTTCTACTGCAGTGACAAGTACATAAAATATATAATTTCTGTAAAGAAAGATCGAAAGAGAATGTGTTCTCAAAATATAAAAATTTTTGATCAGGTGGGTAGGATTACAAATACATTTTATTCTTCTGACTTTAAGTTAAAAAAATTATGTATGTATTGAGTAGCTGCTATGGGCACTCTGCTTGGATGATAGGGGATTTGAAGATCTTTGAGAAAGAACTTACAATCTAGTTAGGGAGATCAGACATGAGCACAATAAAAGTTAAGCTCTGGTACTTGAATTTAAAAAATTAGCAAGAATTGCACAATAATGTGAATGTACTTAATGTCATTGAGCTGTACCCTTTAAAATTGCTAAATTGGTAAATTTAAAGTTATGTATATTTTACCACACAAACCAAAATAGCATGTGTTTCCAAATCACGTTGCTAGACTGTTACTTTAGAAAAATAACCCCTTTATGGTAATGATAACATAGGTAAAACTGAGAATCTTCCAATTAGAAAATGCCTTTTAAAGGGCCTTTGATTTTTTTTTTTTTTGCTTGCACATTTAGTGATTATTATTTAGTTCAGATATGTTTTTTTAATATATGTATAAATGGGTAGTTAGTGAGCTTTGACAGACATATACAACTGTGTTAGCAACACTCAAATCAAGATAATAGAACATTTCCATTAAGAAAAGTACCCTCATGTCCCTTACCAGTCAGTTCCATTCCAGAAGTAACTACTGTTCTGATTCTTATCCCCATACATCAGTTTTGCCTGTTCTTTAACTTTAGGTAAATGAAATCATGATATATGTACTCTATTGTGTCTTGATTCTCTTGCTTAGTATATTTTTGAGATTCATTTGTACAGTTAAGTATATCAGTAGATTTTCGTTTTTATAGCTGAGTAGTGCTTTATTATCTAATACTACACTACTACAATTTATTACTCTCCTGTAAGGGACATTCTAATTGTTTTCAATTTTTTGTTATTAAGAATAAAACCAACTGGGCGTGGTGGCTCACGCCTGAATCTCAGCACTTTGTGAGGCTGAGGTGGAAGGGTCACTTGAGGCCAGAAGTTTTAGGTTGCAGAGAGCTATGATGACGCTACTACACTCTAGTCTGGGCAACAGAGCGAGACCATGTCTCAAAAAAATAAATAAATAAAAATAAAACCAGAACCGGATGTGGTGGCACGTACCTGTAGTCCCAGCTACTTGGGAGGCTGAGGTGGAAGGATCACTTGAGCCCATGAATGCCAGGCCAGCCTGGGCAACATAGCGAGACCCCCATCTTAAAAAAAAAAAAAGGAATAAAACTGCAGTAAACATTTGTGTACGTGTCTTTTTGTGATTTATTATTATTTTACAGTAGCGATAAATACAAAATCTCAATTTCTCTGCCAGACCTTCAAAATACGATCTCATTTGAGCTTGTCTTATCTTTCCATTTCATTTTATCTTTCTTTCCAACTTGCTCATTTTATTTTTGTTTGGTTGTTTAGAGTTTGAGGATCACTATGGCATGTTCTGCTTTGTTTTGCTTTGTTTCTGTGGCTTTACTTGTACATATTTCTCTTCTTGCATGCCCATCCTAAATCTTTTTTTTTCCCTCCCCCCATCCTAAATCTTACTCCAAGGTGCAGCTCATTTCCTCATAATGTGTGAAATCTTCTCTAGCTGTTATTGTTCTCCCCTCTCTCTGAATTGTAGCACTTGTTACTTCAGTTGCGTGACATACAGTTCGCAGTAGTGTCATTTGTTTTATGTTTATTAGTTACTACTGTCTTCAACCAAATCCAAAGCTCTTCAAGGACATAGATCATATTTCATCTGTTTTAATTCTCCACATGATATAGTGCTGAATACATAATAGACTCTTGGAAAATAAATCCCTCAAATTCCCCATGTAAAATATTTACCTGTAATCTACAATATTTTCTCTTTTAAAGATAAAAGGTATTACATGGTCATGTAATAACATTGTGTGTAATAACATTGTATTACATGGTCATGTAATAACAGATAAATTTTTAAAAGAAGTCAGCCTGTGATACAGTAGTAAAGGCAATGCGCTAAAAGTAAGGACTCGCTTCTAGTACTATTTTTCAATTTTTTTTAACTCATCCCTTGTAGGAAGCTCTGTGACCTTGGGCACTTGACTCTCTGAGCCTCAGTTTCCCCATTTGCAAAACAAAGAATGGCAGTTCTTAAATGATTTGGTCTCTACGTATTTTTACATTTTAAAAAATTATTCGGGACCCCAAAGAGCTTTTGTTTGCATAGGTTGTATTTATGTACTATCAATAGAATTAAAAACCAAGAACTTGTTAAAAATATTTCTTAAAAATAATAATAAACCTTTACTTGCTTTCATAAATGAAATAATGTTAAGAAAATTATGTTTTCTAAAGCTAATTAATTTTAGTGAGAAGAGTGGCATTGTTTGTACTTTTCTGTGACTATTCTTAGTGTTGGACTGGATTCTCATTTCTACTTCTATATTCAATCTATTGTAATGTGTAGTTTTGGTTGAAATGAAAATTAGGTCGTAGATATATAGTTAGAAAATGGAGGACTGTGATAGCCTTTTCAAATAATCTTGGATATTCATCTTGGATTCTACATTGCGTCTTGACAAGTGATAGTTTCCTGTAGGTTTAATTGCACTGTGGAATTTGAGACCATATCAGTTCACTTTTCATAGTCTCTCACATTAAAAATGTACTGATCTATTTTGTACTCTGAGTAGATCTTTTACTGAGGCATGATTTTTTGTAAACTCACACCTTGGTCATTTGGAAATATTGGGATTCCATTCAGAAATTTCCAGATCTTCAGATTTCAACCTATTTCATTATGCAATATCGAAAAAATCACATGTGTTAATATCACCATCATGTCATCAGAAATACCTTTTAAGTACTGGGAATTTGTTGATAGTGTTGGATACAAGTTTTCCAAAACTCTCATTTCCGATTGAAAGCTCCAGTTTTATCATTTGCCACAAAATGCTATCTATTGTTTTCCTTGAAGTAAGAGACTCACTTGGTTCATTTTTTAAAAAAAACTTTCTGCCAAATACCTAAGTGTAAATAACTACTGTATAGTTTACCTCTCAGTCATTCTTTCAGGTAAAAATGGTGTTCCATTTTGAATTGAGTTTACAAATCAAATAAATGCTTTCCCATTAGAAACATCATGCTCAGGTTTTCAATATGATCTTTATGCATATTTCTCATTTTATCACACGGAACATTGAAGAGACACGTACTCAGGGATTGATTTTAACATAATTAATTTTTTTTGATTCATCAAGAACATTCTTAAGTGAAATTGGCTTTTTTTGTTTGTATGTTTAAACTGTGAGTGTGTGACTACATGGAGTACAGTGACTATTAGTACAGATTTTTGCCATAATCTTGAACCCTCGAAGATGCCAGTGGTTTTACTGAGCATTTCTTGTGTAGCATCAGTGCAAATATAGTGCAAAAAAACAAATGACATCTTCGTGTTATTATAAAAATAGTTTTGACCTAGTGGGTTTCTCTGAAAGAGGTCTTAGAGACCCCCAGGGGTTTGTAAACCAACTTTTGGAACCTCAGAGCTAGAAAACTTATGAGTTCTGTGCTAACTTTAAAATATTTGGAGGTTAGTGATTACAGTAATTATCCCTAGATTATGTGTGAGATTGTAATGGATTGCAAATATTATAATCCTCCTTGAATTACAGTGTATGAGGAAACTTCTGCCTCACAGTTTTATAGGTTAGTGAATCTAAATGAAGTAGTATAAAAACTTGATTTCTTCTCTGATTAGATGAGATAGTTTACAAATTGTATTTATTATAAAGTGTTTGTATATGTTAAATACTAAATGAGCTTCACTCAGCTGGGTTTGTACCTCTCTGTGACCATTATTGTATTTTTGTCACTCTTCTTCCCCTTGTTCATTTGAAGAACCTCCAACATGTTCTCCTCAGCAGTTTACTTGTTTCACGGGGGAAATTGACTGTATCCCTGTGGCTTGGCGGTGCGATGGTTTTACCGAATGTGAAGATCACAGTGATGAACTCAATTGTCCTGTATGCTCGGAGTCCCAGTTCCAGTGTGCCAGTGGGCAGTGTATTGATGGTGCCCTCCGATGCAATGGAGATGCAAACTGCCAGGATAAATCAGATGAGAAGAACTGTGAAGGTATCCAGAATTCCTCCGTGCCTGGTCATACAGTCCTTTTTCCATTAAGTTGTTTAAAATTCAGAGTGTTGTTTTGGCTCAGCGGTAAATTGGGAGTTTTCAAGTATACATGACCATATCCTGTCTGAATATAGTACCATGTTCCAAGTTGTTTTAATTCATTTCACATGTATAAGATTTATACAGATTAATTGAAATTAATTTGAAAATTGAGAAATAGGAGATGAGGCTGTCAGTATGTAGAAATAGTCCCTATATCCAGTGAACTCCGAATTAGTGGATTTATTTATTACAATATAAAATATTTCACAGTCTTCTCTTTCCCTTACTAAGTTTTAACACAGTAAAAACCATAAAGTTCTCTAGATTTCTTTAGGGTAACCAACTAAATTATTAGTGAAAGAGGAAATTTAATGTGAAGAATAAAATAGGACATTTCCTACTGGATTTCTTTATCCACTTTTTTTCCCCTCTACCAGTGGAACTCCCCAGAGAATAATGTTTCCATTATTTCTAAAAATCTAATTTGTTTTTCATTTACATGCAGAAAGTACCTTTTGACTTCTGCAAGAGTTTGACTTTCTTATGAAAACTATTTTCATTTTGTTCCAGTGCTTTGTTTGATTGATCAGTTCCGCTGTGCCAATGGTCAGTGCGTTGGAAAACACAAGAAGTGTGATCATAACGTGGATTGCAGTGACAAATCAGATGAACTAGATTGTTGTAAGTAGCGCTAAGATCTTGTAAATTACTTGGAGAATTTTTAAAATACTTTTTTCATTATGTGTGAGGTTTATTTATCAAGATTTCCTTACTAAGTAACAAGTATTAATATTAAGCTAATTATTTGTGGCAGGGATTTTTTTTTAATGCTTTGCTTTCAATAATTCTTCAAACACAACAGTTTTCTTACACACAGAAATCTTCACAGAAATATTTAGTAAAGCACCAGAAAAGAATAAATGTTTTATTACACCAAAATTATAAAATTCTCAAATAATTTAAATACATGGAAATTAATCAGTGGTCTAAACTTAGTTTCTGAATGTTAGTCCACATTTAACTATCTCTCTTTTTTTTTCTTGAAGTGTATCTGTCAGTTTCTCAGTGGCTAGAAGACTTCAAGAGCTTTCTTAAAATGTAGGCTAAGGGTACTTTGGGCCAACATATACCCCTAGACTTTGAGACCCTTGGCTGAACAACCTACAGTTTCTACAAGATTCATAACTATTGACTAATGCCCTAACATACAATGTATCCCAAATTGATAAGCTTAATTCTGAATAGAATTCAGCATAAACCAGGTCTACCCTGTCAAAACTTGTTTGATAAAATTTAGACTCATTTAGCACTCATTTAAAAACTCTTTCATCTGTAATGATGACTTTGAGCTGGTATTTTTACAAAGTTCAAGTGGAGGCTGGGTGCAATGGCTCATACCTGTAATCCTATCACTTTGGGAAGCCAAGGTGAGAAGATCAGTTGAAGCCAGGAGTTCAAGACCAGCCTGAGCAACATAGTAAGACTCCGTCTCTACAAAAAATAGAAAAATCAACTGGGCGTGGTAGCGCACCCCTGTAGTCCCAGCTACTTGGGAGGCTGAGGCAGGAGGATAGCTTGAACCTAGGAGTTTTAGGTTGCAGTGAACTATGATCACACCACTGTACTCTAACAACAGAGTGAGTCCCTTTCTCAAAAAGATAAAAATTTAAAAAAAGTTCAAGTGGGATTACTCAATTAAGACTTAGAATCTATTCATTTATGCAACAAAGCATTAGACACTGCTATATGCTGAGGATACATGATACCTGCACCAAATTTCTCAGAGTCTTCTATAGTTGAGGTAGCAGTAAGAATATAATTTGAATGCTAGCTCCCCTCCCTTACCAACAAATTATTTGTTCTCGTTAAACCTTAGTTTCCTCATCTTTAAAATAAATAATGATACTTAGCCTGGTGACTGTGAGAAAATTAAATGATTTAATGTATATATCATTTAGCCTGGCAAACACATAGCCTGGCTCATAGTAGGGACTATTGATAATAAACTGTGATAAGTAATAGGAAAATTGCTGTAATAGAGATCTATACAAGTAATAGTATAAAGGAGAGCGTATGAACTTTTTTATGAACAAAGATGGGTTGATCGAGGAAGCCTCCTTAGAGAAATGATACTTAAGATCAGGTGTTGATCAATGAATAGTGTTTGTTATGCAGATGAGGGAAGAAATTGCATTCCAGGCAGAGAGACTATACTGTTCAAAAGCAGAAAGGAATAAAACACGTCTTTTGAAAACTGCATGTAAATGGGACTGCCAAAATATAATGTATCTCTTGAGGGGTTTCAGCAAGAGAGAACATAGTTAGAGGTAAGGTCATGGAGGACTTTGCTCTTCTTGTAAAAAGTGTAGGCAATATTCCATTAACAATGGAGAGTCATTGAAAATTTCAAGAGTAAGACTAGGATGGCCAAGCAAATACAAAAGCTGTAAAGCAGAAGAGTTGGAGGTGGTAAGATTATAGGCAGGGAAATTTATTAGATTGGTTGCTTTCAAACTTCTTTTGATCACATCTAGATGAATACAAAGATGTGGGTGCATACATAAAAAACCAAAAGTGTCACACAACAGTATTTGCCCATATTATATAGAATACATTGTGATATTCTCTTTTATTTTTGTAAGTGCTGGTTGCAACCTACTAGATCATTCTTTCTGCTAATGACTTCTATCCTGTAATTTATAAAGGAGGCTTTTGGAGTTCAGGCAGAAGATGATGAAGATCTAAATCAAGAGGAAGAGCAGCAGTGGTGGAAAGGAAGGGATAGATTTCAGAGTTATTTCAGAAATAGAATACAGAGGAGTTGGCAACTACTTAGATATAGTTTATAAGTTTTATTTGACTCATAGCTGCCTCATTGGCATCATCAGTTAGGATATATAGCAGGGACTGAAAACTGAAGTGTACTATACCATATCCTGGCTGCAGGTGTAATATTTGGGTGATGCAATGTTTTTTGTTATTTGTTTTTGTTTTTAATTTAAATGCCTTTAGGCAGGCATGCACCTTCTGGTTTGCCACAGGCCCCATCACTCTTCATTGTCCTGTAGTAGACTACTTCATTCATTTATGATCTGCTTTACCCCTGGAGTCTAAAAGAAATGACAGATGATAGTAAAGATGAATTCAGTTTGAGATATTTTACATTAAAGATACCCATCGGATACCCCATTGGAGCTGTTCAGGAAGTTGTTGATGTATGGGTCTGTGGCTCAGGAGACAAATTTGGTGCTCTTTAGTTTATTGATGATAATTAGAACTGTGGCAGTGGATGAAACCTCCCTGGAGAGTAAGCAGAAGAAGAAAATAGTAAATAGTAGACAGAATTCTGTACTTAAGAGGCAGACAGAAGAGAATGTTGCCAACAGAGGTAGCAAAGAAAGAATAATCAGAAATGATAAAATGAAGAGAATGGTGCCTTGGAAGGATATTGAACAAGCATTTTTGAGAAGCAAACAGGAACCAGCATTGAATATATAGAGAGATCAGTGAGACGAAGAGTTTATTGAATATGGCAAGTAGGAGAACTTTGACCTTGACCGGAGCAGTTCCAGTGCAGTCGTGAGGGTGGAAGCCTCATTTCAGTGAGTTAAAATGTGATGCAGAGACTAGGTATTGCGGGAGGTGAATGTAAACTATTCTTTCTTGAAGCTTGACCTTAGAAAGGAATAAAAACAATGGCATGGTTGCTCACAAGGAGTAAGGAGAGTCTATGCCTCTGGCCACAGACTAAATTTGTAAATGATAGTCCCTATATATTATGTAACTTAGTGATGCCATGTTCAGTCATTTCTTTCATATAATCTGTCAGAGGATGAGTTTAGCCGTGTGGGAGGGGAGATTTTGAGGTAAGATGAAGCAGAAAGAAGTTTCTTAAAGGACCTGCAAATGTGAGATGTAATTTAACTGTTTAGAATGGAAGCATTTTCCTTCTGAATAGAAGAGTAATGCTCTAAATTTGATAAGCCCATTTGCTCTTTCCCTCTGCCTCTTAAAGCCTCAGGTAGCTCAGGGATCCAGTGAAGGGAAATACCGTGGGCAAGATCCTCCTGCACTCTGGCCTTTCTCTCTGAGTCCTCCAGTAATCAAGTACTGGAGACCTAAGTTCCTCCCTCTCAGGCAGCGAGACAGCCTGAAGGCAGCAGCATATTAGATCTGAGAGCTAGGCTCATCTTTAGTTCCTAATTTTCCTTCACCTGGCCTAATTGTCACTGTTCAAATCTAAAATATAATACATGTGCAGAACTGCTTTTGGTTGCTTCACCATTCCAGGTAAAACACTTGATGACTTTTCTAGGTTCATACCTTCTGGCCCCGAAATTTCAAAATAACCCTGTTGATTTTTGTGGTGTGCAGAATTAAGTAGAATAGATTTTATCTGTGTATGTATTATATTTAAAGCTTTTCATGGTGTTTAAATCTATACTTTACCGTCTTTGTTTCTATCAATTTACAGTTATACTTCCCAATCTATTGTTTTATTTCTTCCTTCACTTAAGGGTAGTTCATTTTGATTCCTAATGATGACATTTAATACATATGTCCATGGGGCATGGTGTATATGTAGTCATAAAAAATAAAAATGTTTATGAGTTATCTTCATTAGGCTATAACTTCTCGTTCTACTAGCAAGCCCTCTTTTTGATTACTATTTTGAATATGCAGTTGTTTTTCCGTAAGATAACTGTGCTGCATTCTCCATTGTAGATCCAACTGAAGAGCCAGCACCACAGGCCACCAATACAGTTGGCTCAGTTATTGGAGTAATTGTCACCATTTTTGTGTCTGGAACTATATATTTTCTCTGTCAGAGGATGTTGTGTCCACGAATGAAGGGAGATGGGGAAACCATGACTAATGACTATGTAGTTCATGGACCAGCTTCTGTGCCCCTTGGTTATGTGCCACACCCCAGTTCTTTGTCAGGATCTCTTCCAGGTGAGTTAAGACTGATCCATTGAGAGTTAAGTCTTAGATCTTGACAAGATTGCCAAGTTCCATTATAGAAACAGGGTACTGCCTGGAGTCAATTTCAAAGTAGATTACTTTGGGTTTAAAAGATTATAAGAGTACTCACGCCTGTAGTCCTAGCACTTTGAAGGGGGCTGAGGCAGGAAGATCACTTGAGGCCAGGAGTTCGAGACCAGCCTGAGAAAGAGCGACACCCCATCTCTACAAAAAATGGAAAAATTAGCTGAATGTGGTGGTGTGTGCCTGTAGTCCCAGCTGCCTGGGAGGCTGAGGCAGGAGGATTGCTTGAGCCCAGGAATTTGAGGTTGTAGTGAGCTATGATGATGCCACTGCACTCTAGCCCATGAGACAAAGCAAGACCCTGTCTCAAAAAACAAAAATTATAAGAATAAATGTTCTTTTAGCAATTAGCATCTTCTCTTTACACAAAAGGCCTTAGATATGGTTTGGTAGAAACTGCCAAAAGATACAAAGCAGATACATATACAAGCTCCAAGCCCTTGTGATTGCACTTCTGGATGTACTTTATGGAACGTGAATTAGCCAGCCATTTAGTGAAAAGAGTTATAAACCACAAGTTCTTTAGGTTCACTACCAGGGTACCTCAGTACTATTGAGCCCAGGAATAAAAGGAGGCCAAAATATAGATAAGATTTCCTTCAGCCAACAAAGATCTGTAAATAGCTGGGTGATAAAAGGGAGGAATTATTTACTGTCTTATGTTTTCTCCCAACTTTACATGATGACAGTGAAACTAGGGCTAGTTTAGACATCTCTAAGTAGCCAGAAGTTTTATAATTGAATCGATCATATTGCTCTAAGTAAATATAGCCTTCTTTTTTTTTTTTTTTTTGAGACAGAGTCTCACTCTGTTGCCTGGGCTAGAGTGCTGTGACGTCATCCTAGCTCACAGCAACCTCAAACTCCTGGGCTCAAGTGATCCTCCTGCCTCAGCCTCCCGAGTAGCTGGGACTACAGGCATGCACCATCATGCCTGGCTAATTTTTTCTATATATTATTAGTTGTTCAATTAATTTCTTTCTATTTTTCAGTAGAGACGGGGTCTTGCTCTTGCTCAGGCTGGTCTCGAACTCCTGAGCTCAAACAATCCGCCCACCTCGGCCTCCCAGAGAACTAGGATTACAGGCGTGAGCCACCGCGCCCGGCCCTATAGCCTTCTTTTTACTATTTTCTGGTGCCCTTAGTGAAAAGAAGCCTTCCTTTTAATGAATATGGAGAAGGAAGTGTGCCTGGCAAAAGCCCTCTGAAAATAGGAACTTACTCTGGGTGTAACTCTAAGTAAACAGACATGGTTTTTAAGCTGTTAATGGTAATGTTTCTTTGTTGCCATACCTATTTTCAGCTAGAATTTGGGAAGCTACTTGGGAAAAAATAGAATTTCTTTAGCATTGATAGTTTTGATTCCAGCAACATTTGTATTTAGTAGATGAAGAAATATCTTGCATATGTTGTGTTTATGCCCTAAAAAATGGTTTTTGTTTTCTTTTGAATAAATCTATTATTTAATCTATCCTGTTTCACAGCCTCCACCCTTCATGGTCCTTTCTCATTCAAATCCTCCAAAAGGTTGAAAACCTCTTATTTTGAAGACTTCTGCTTCTACCAGGGAAGGGAGGAGGAGGTGGGAGCTATTCTTGGCCTTGTTCTCGACCAGCTCTCAATGGAAGCATTCATTTCTAGAGAACATTCATTTCTTTCTCCATTAAATGTTTTCAATTATTATTAGGAAACGAGGGCAATAAGTTGTTTTAAAATCAGACTACTTGACTATTGGTATTTGTAATCCTGGTGTTGCATAAAATTATTTTGTGCATTTTATAGATCTTACTCATCTTCAGTTTTCAATCCTCCTTTCATTTTAGGAATGTCTCGGGGTAAATCAGTGATCAGCTCCCTCAGTATCATGGGGGGAAGCAGTGGGCCCCCCTATGATCGGGCTCATGTCACAGGAGCATCATCAAGTAGTTCTTCAAGCACCAAAGGCACTTACTTCCCTGCAGTAAGCAGTCTGTTTTCCTTTGTTTTTTACTTTGAATGCTAAAAATATATAGGATCTTAGATTTTGAACTCATTCAGATGTGGCTGTTCAGTGATGGTAATGTAAAAATCATTTTTGAATATAGAATTTAGGCATAAAAGTCTCAAAGAAGGATTTGCCACAACCACCACTGTGCTCATAAATCTTTCTTTTAAGTTTACTGTGTAATAACCAGCATATTTGAAAGCACTAGCATTGATTTCGTATTTCAAGTAAAGGTAGAACTACTGAATGGTACCTCTTGAGAGATGAGGGGTTTCATTTTATGACCTCCCAAAATAGGAAGCACACCTGGAATTTCTCCTAAATCAGTAATTTTTCTGTAAATATTTACAATTTTAAAAGACCAGAACCTAGCTTCACTGACCTTGAAGCAGTGACTTGTAGATTACAGATGTCTCTTCATCACTTTGCACATTTTAGCCATGATGAAATTTTGTCTTAGGGAATGAGGAGCCACAATCCTAAAGTGCTATTTGAGGTCAGTTCTTTGGAAAGCAAGAATTGTGCTAATAGTGTAATGGAAAGGAATACTAATAAAGATGAAGGAAGAAAAGTTGAAAGAAAGTCTAATAGTCTTTGTCTAGGGTGGACCATTTTTATTTTACTATTTCAATTATTTTTTCTTTTAGATTTTGAACCCTCCGCCATCCCCAGCCACAGAGCGATCCCATTACACTATGGAATTTGGATACTCTTCAAACAGCCCTTCCACTCACAGGTCATACAGGTAATACACATCCTTCTTTAATGTAAGTTGAAGTATTGATTAGAAGCAAGTTGTACCCTAGTTGTGGACTTGAGGTAACCCCAAATGAGTAGATGATGGTGACCAGAGAGAGAATAGCCATCTTGTCTTGCTATGCTGGCATCGCCCCTACCACAAGTCCTTTCTTTTCAAGTATTACACATTTTTTTTTAAAGAGAGTCACAAATGTTGGCTTTTAGAATAATAAAGCCCCAGGCTTTGGTAGTGTTCTGAGGAAAAGTTACCCACCAGAGTGACTGATTTCAAAATAGGTTACCGCTCAGGTTAAATTTGATTGATATTCTAAGAATGAAAAATTAGGTAAGATAATGATTCAAAGAATTGTGAGAGCATAAAACAGCAGGGATATTAAGAACACAGAATTTAAGAGAAGTGTAAGTTGAGCCCTTGCTTGCATATGTTATTATGATCTGGAGTAAAAGATGTTTCATGTAGTTGCATGGAATAATCAAGACTGACCAAAGTAAATGACGAGTATTTGTAAGCCAAAAAAGGAGAAATGATGCCTGTGTGCTAATTCGTGAGGCTGTTAACACAGAGTGTTGAACAGGTCAAGTATTCTTGTGTCAGGTTTACTCATCCTCCCTCTTTGAAAGGCCAACAGCTCGATACTCTCTGTCTAAACACTGAGTGCCCAGTGTTTATGAGCATCCCTCAAGTGCCTGTTATCTTCTAGATATGGTGTTTTCTGGCATTTCAGTCAAATTGGCCTGCTGTAACCCTATACATGTATAGAAGTAAAGTAAAACCACTTAAAGTATTCAGAATTCTCATTTCAGTTTTATTATAGCCTTGGCTCTGCACTGGTTTTTGTTTTGGTTTTGGTTTTTTGAGAGAGAGTCTCACTCTGTTTCCCAGGCTGGAATGCAGTGGCATCATCATAGTTCACTGCAACCTCTAACTCCTGGGCTCAGGTAATCCTCCTGCTTTGGCCTCCTGAGTAGCTAGAAGTACAAGCACGTACTACCGTGCTTGGCTAATTTTCCTATTTTTTTGTAGCGATCGGGTCTCACTGTTGTCCAGGTTGGTCTTGAATTCCTGGCCTCAAGTGATCCTCCCACTTTGGTCCCCCAGAGTACTAGAATTACAGTAGAGACTGTGCCTGGCCTTGAACTGATGGTTTTTATGATTTGTTGTAAGTTGCTTTTCCTGCTACAAGTTTGTTCTAAGAGGCCAAAATAGAAAAACAGAAGCATGAAAATTGAAAAATGAGAAAAAACCTTAAAATTTTATTTTTAAAAATTAATTTTAAAATTCAAATTGAATAAAACTCTGATCAAAATAAACATAACAACATCAAAAGCAATTCTCGTTTAGTCATTTTCCGTGTCTCAAATTAAGCTGAATTTCTTTTTCCTCTGAGTCAAATCTTTTATCATTTGTTGAAATTTTTATCTAAACTGGGACATACAAGAATTTTGTTAGTTCAATTTCTTTCTTTCTTTTTCTCTCTCTCTCTTTCTTTCTTTCTTTCTTTCTTTCTTTCTTTCTTTCTTTCTTTCTTTCTTTCTTTCTCTCTCTCTCTCTCCCTCCCTCCCTCCCTCCCTTCCCTCCCTCCCTCCCTCCCTTCCTTCCTTCCTTCCTTCCTTTATCCATAAAAATGGAGGTATTTGGACTTTTAAAGGTTGAGGTAAGAAATTTTACCAAGGCCTGACACCTGATTGGACAGAAAGATAGACTAAAAAAACCAAAAACCCAAACAAAATCATGACATCATGTCAATGTTGATAGTAGTAGCAGCCTTTGAGAACCTGCTCAGCAGGTCATGTAACTTTTGGTCTTCTGGCAGCTGTTTCTTTTGAGGCAAGCCCAAGTGATATAAAATGGTTCGTGTCCTGGGATGTTATCTTATGGCTCTGTATATCACTAGGTATTTTATGAGTTGTTATATCCGTATTTTTTTTGTTTGCTTTTTGGGATTTTTTTGAGCTAGGGTCTCACTTTGTTGCCCAGGCAAGAGTGCGGTGGCTTCATCATAGCTCACTGCAACCTCAAACTCCTGAGCTCAAGTGATCCTCCTTCCCTCAGCCTCCCGAGTAGCTGGGATTACAGGTGCATGCTACCACACCTGGCTGATTTTTCTAATTTTTTTGGTAGAGACGGGATCTGGCTATGTTTCTCAGGTTGGTCTTGAACTCCTATCCTCAAGCAATCCTCTTGCCTTGGCTTCCAGAGTACTGGGATTACAGGCATGAGCCACCATGCCTGGCCTAGAAATGTTACGTTAGTTTTATCTTTGCTCTTATCCCTTCCCTTGTAGTCACTTTAATGAGAAATCTTATGAATAAATCTTTGTTTTGGATAAATATATGATTAACTTTACCATATGTAGAATAAAAAGGTATAAGAAGTTACAAATAGAAGTAGAAATGACGGAAAATCCAGCACTTTGGGTCAGCTCTTATTTTCATTAGTACGTTGCTTTCTTTCCAGTGCCTTTTCCTTTCGCCATGCTACACACTTAACAGCTATAGATTACTTGAAAAGATAGATAAATAAGTATAGAAAATAAATTAGGCCTCTGATATAGATATTAGAAAACTAACTGGCCCTACTTGAGTTTTTAAAATTGATCATTGTGATGTTTAAAGCTGCTCTTATGACAATATACTTGTCTATGCACAGAGAATGAAAACTATTTTCCCCAAACCACAACAATTTCCCTTTACTAATAGTAACAGTAATGGGATAGATATGCCCCTGAGGCTGTCTATCAAAATTCAGCCTGAGTTATACAATATTTGAGTTTTAAAGAAAGAAATGAAGTCTTCAGACATCATTAAATTAATTATTCATCAGGTAAATTATCATCAGGAGCAGTTAACAGATGTTGAGGAAATGCTGACATGTTTGAGTAGTATAAATTATGTAAAGACCCAGTCTTCTCATAGGTAATGAAACTACAGAAATGGCTGAGGTCTGCTTTGTAAACTACATGCAAAATGTATGTAACAGAGATTTTTCCAAAGATGACTAAGTACAACTTTGAATTGTCCTTTTTTATTCTGTGATGCAGTTTAACTTGACTGTAAAAAAGCACATCCAGAGGCTAGATTGGGTTCACCTCTGCACTCTCATCCTAGTCATTTTTGTTTGCCTCTAATTACATTTTATTTGCAAATGAGAAAATATGTGCTGTCTTCCTCTGCCAATCTGCCACTGAAAACTGCCTCTTGGTCTGTGCAGATTTAAATTGCAAGAGCTTATTGTTTTCAAAGTGAAGTTTGCATCTAATATTTCTGTATTCTGATAGGGAAAATCATTTTTTTGTAAAACTGACTCTGTTTCTCTTTATTTTCTCCCCATACCAGCTACAGGCCGTATAGTTACCGGCACTTTGCACCCCCCACCACACCCTGCAGCACAGATGTCTGTGACAGTGACTATGCTCCTAGCCGGAGAATGACCTCAGTGGCAACAGCCAAGGGCTATACCAGTGACTTGAACTATGATTCAGAACCTGTGCCCCCACCTCCCACGCCCCGAAGCCAATACCTGTCGGCAGAGGAGAACTGTGAGAGCTGCCCGCCTTCTCCATACACGGAGAGGAGCTATTCTCACCACCTCTACCCACCGCCACCCTCTCCCTGTACAGACTCCTCCTGAGGAGGGGCCCTCCTCCTCTGACTGCCTCCAACGAGAAAATGTAAATACAAACTTGGTTGCGATCTGGAGGGGGGGAGGGAACTGTTAGAGAAGGATGAGGCAGACCATGTACAGTAAAATTATAAGATGGGGTAGGGAGTAGTGGAGATATTTGTACAGAAGAAAAGGATATTTATATATTTTCTTAAAACAGCAGATTTGCTGCTTGTGCCATAAAAGTTTGTATAAAAAATAAATTTGTACTAGAAGTTTTATTTTTGCAAACTAAATACACAAAGCATGCCTTAAACCCAGTGAAGTGACTGAGTACAAAGGAAACAGGAATAATAAAGGCATCACTGACCAGGAATGTCCTGGCTTTATTGATACCAAAAAAAAAAAGAAGAAGAAGAAAAATTAAATCCATCTCAGAGCAGCAAACCATAGATACTTGGAAGTAGCCAAATAGCCTTCATGTTCATTAACCATTTGAGGGCCAACAAGTTAAGAAATCATGAAAGAAAAAAGGAACTAATACTAACCTTAGACAAAGGGCCTTTTCTCTATGAATCCAACAATGTTAGTGAGGGAAATAGATATTTATAAAGGTTCACTCTGAGTGATGCTGTCGTAGGAGAGATCGGCTGTCTGGTAAGATGCCGGGAGGCTGTGTGCGTGCAAGTCTTCTGTCCCTACCTTAGAATCCACACCTCTGTTACAAATTATTGTTTCTCTAGGTACGTCCACTTCGTTGCCTCCCCCAGCAACTTTGTAGGCCATTTTGCCAGGATACCATGATTTATTCAAGCCTTTTATCTGAGGAATTAATTAAATGGAATTTTCTAAATTAAAGTTTGATTTTAATATTTCTACTAGCTCCATTCCCCGGTAGGCTTAGCTCTTCAATTTGCTGTTTTTGCATAATGATCAAAAGTTAGACATATTATTGCTCTTCTTTACTTCCAAGATTGTTGTAATGCTCATTAAAATGTCTTTTTACAACACATATAGACAATGTTTAAGAATTTCAAATTTAACCATTATGTTTTTGTTGTAGATTAATCATATATCCTTGCAGTACTTTCAGCATATAATATCACAATATGAAATAATTTTATATATATTTTTCTGAGTAAAACATTTAAATATATTCTGGTTACAGACAATCTATTTAAAAAGAAAATTTTTTTGTTATCATTAGGTTTTCCCTATATTAATGGTTTGTGACATTTTCATGTTCTTTAGGCCAATTTTGCTCAGAACGATGTCTACGTACATACCTCTTCTAATGTGTGACATGAGTTTAATATCTTTCTGTTACCCACTGTGAATGTTACGTTTTCAAATTATTCACAAATTATTCTTATAATCAACTCATATATTTTTATGCGTGGTCTCTCTTATCCCATTATGGATTAATAATTTAACAAATTTAACAATGGGGATTCAATAAGAAGGCAAATTGTTAACTTCTCAGCTGTCAGAACTCGGGTGGAGGGGAATAATGGAAGCCTCTTTTGTAATCTGCCTGACTTGCTGTCTCGTACGGTACTGGGGCTGCTACATCTTCAGCTATCAGGGCTGACCTGCAGAATGATTCTAGCACTGCTCTGCCACCTTGCCAGAAGTTAGTTTCCTGCTTTTTACATGTGTCTAGCACTTCTCTGCTAAAATTGAATGTGTTTTTAAACTAATGTATTTTTACATTAACAAGCGTGGGTCAATTAGTTATTGAATGATTTTTTTTTTTTTAACTGTCTTGCTGAGGCCTCTCCAAGTTTCAGGGCCCAAGAGAAAACAGCAGAAGAAAGGATTCAGAATTTTGGCAGAGGTGAAATAACTTTTCAAGCAATTAAAAAAATACCTAAGTCAACTTTTTATAGAGAAGAAATGTGATTTCACAATAATGCTCAGATTGTTGGGGACAGTTTCTAAGAATCAGGTGCACTTGATTTTGCATATAAAAATGGTAAACCATCAGTGTCTTGCGTTTCAATAAGACAAACATTAACTCCTCCTGTTGCTGGAACTAAGTGCTCACGGCCTAAGTCAAAATGGACATGGAACTTACGTTCTGTGACAGACAGGAGCACATGATGCTTCAGTAAAGATGGAAAGGTTAGCAATAACTGGGTACCAATTAGAATTTGAGAATTCTATATGTTTACATTTTTAAATGTGCATCTTTATCTGGTGGGCTTCCCATGTGGAAACTTGCACTATAATAAACTAAGAAGAATATTGCCTTGTTGTATCTCAGTCCAAGTGCTTGTACTGCGATGGCAATGGCCTCTTCTTGCAAAATACTAATTTGTGTGCCAATTTGTTTGAAATTATTTGAAGGCAGTTCAGTTTAATGTCAGTATCCTCTTTCTGGGGTAGTTGAGATGAATTCTTAATATTTCTGGGAGTACTTTTTAATGAGAGAATTGTCAAATTCGAGAAAGATTTAAAGATCACATGGACAGTTAAGCTTAAGTAAACTGTATCTTGATTATTAAACACAAGAACTTCATTTGGAAAAACTGAGAAGAAAAACATGAAACCACAAATTGGGGAAAAATGAAAAAGGATTTTTAAATTTGGCTTATTATTAAATTCATTATCCAGGGGGAAGAATGAATAAAATTTCATCAGATTGGTTAAATTAAAATATTTATTTTGAACATGTGTCCTAGCATATACCCTTAACTGATGTGATTAAAATCATCTGAGAAATGAACTTGAGCATAAATACCACAGTAAGCTTTCTGCATTGAAGTGGTCTTTTATAACTAAGGTTCTGGACTTGGCTCCTACAGCACCCCGGTCTTCTGAACAGTGGCCCGTGAGGTATTGTTGCTTAAGTCAGATAATGACATATTCACAGGAGGAAAACAAAGTCAGTGGACAGAATGTGCTTAGTATTAATTTTTCTTCCATTAAATTTTATTATGCTTTTGGCACTTTGCTGCTGGTTCCTCTATACTAGCATATCATGAGATGTCCGTTCAGCAAATTATATAGTAATTTTAATATAAAAATGCTTTGTGATATACCATGAGGAGATGTCTTATCCTTTAATAAGTTTGAGAACAACTATTTTGTGGAGACAGTAGGTATTTAGAAATGAAGACTGTAATTAAAGTACATTTTTATCTAATATAGGTCAGTAATTGGGAGGGAGGGGCTTTGAGCAGTACAATTTTATGATGATTTCAAGAGTTGTATTTCTTTTTTTTTTTTTTTTTTTTGAGACAAAGTCTCACTCTCTTGCCTGGGGCGAGTGCCGTGGCGTCAGCCTAGCTCACAGCAACCTCAAACTCCTGGGCTCAAGCAATCCTACTGTCTCAGCCTCCCGAGTAGCTGGGACTA
>CAUYSK010085797.1:0-29631 GCA_963575035.1 Avahi laniger | reverse complement strand
GAATATATTTAACTAAGGAGGTAGAGACATATATAGGGAGAACTATGAAACACTGAGAAAAGAAATTGTAGACAATGTGCACAGATGGAAATCCCTACCATGCTCATGGATTGGTAGAATCAATATTGTTAAAATGTCCATACTACCTAAAGTGATCTACAGAATTAATGTGATCCCTATCAAAATACCAGCATCATTCTTAACAGATTTAGAAAAAATAATTCCATGCTCCATACGGAACCAGGGAAGACCTCACACAGCCAAAGCAATCTTAAGCAAAAAGAACAAATTGGGAGGCATCAGTCTGCCAGATTCAAACTTTACTACAAGGCTATAGTAACCAAAACAGCACATTTTAATTTTTCTAACATATATTTCCAAGAGTGGGATTGCAGGGTCACACAGAGCATTGTTAACTTTGTAAGAAACTATCAAGCTGCTTTATAGAGTGGTTGTACCAGTTTTCATTCCCATCAGCAATCTATGAAGAGTTCTAGTAGCTATACATCCTTGTCAGCACTTGACATTGAATGTTTTGTTTTGACTTTTTTAATAGAGATATAGTAGTATCTCATCATGATTTTCATTTGCATTGGTTAACGACCTTTGTTTTATGTTCTTTTCTGAAATGGTCAGTCAAGAGGAGGTGGACAGGCTCAGGAAAAAACTAAGTTTATTACATTCACAGGTCTTAGAGACAGGAAGCATGGGCGTGCCATGCAAGGCCACATGGGAAGATACTAGGTGGCCAAGAAGCAAAAGACAGGAGTAAGGGGAGTGGGGAGCACGCAGGCCACAGTCTTTATTGGGGAGGGGTCGGGGGAGAGGAGGAAGTGAAGGTAGATTGTGAAATTGGAGTTTTAAAGTCTGTTTTCTAAAAGTCTACTATCTTCTTCAAAATTCTGAGGTGTCAGTGCTAGCGTTATCAAAATATTTCTTTCTTTCTTTCTTACTCAAATATTAGACCTGCTTCTTGAAAGTGAGTGAGATCACTGACACCATGTCAATTCAAGCTCCTCATGAAAATACTGCACAGAGTCACATAATTGGGCATTTAAAACAACTTTGTTCTTTTCTTTTAAAGTTGTTCACCTTCATGGCCTTTCAAGATCATTATATAATGTATCATTATATTCAGTTTATTGTGTTATGACTGTCATCATAATAGAAACCACAGCAGAATCTCTGAAGACCTCTAGTAAATCTGCTTACTTGAGATGAAATATTAAAAAAAAAAAAACCCTTAGCATCAAAACATCTTCTCAAAGTCATTTCCATATCCATGTAAATCTACTCATTTGTGCCCTCCCATATGTGCCTTGGAGGACAGAGTCAGCAAGTGTTTAGAAAATAAATGTTAGAAAATTGCAGTGCAGATGGGGACAGAACAATAGAGGGGGAATAGCATTATATTGAAAGGAATATTTTAAGATTATAGAAAATTTACCTGGCACACAAAAAGGGAAGAAAGGTTGCCAAGTAATTTTGACTTGTCTATTATTTCTCTAGTATTATTTCACACATAAGAAAGACTTGTTGAGGTTGGGGAGCAAGAGAGGATCTCGTTTTTGAAGGAGAGAACAGGTAGTTTCCACAGGAAGTGTATTCCATTGGTCTGACAGAATTTTAAAAAAACACACCCTCAGGTTGTATCTTCATTGTTTGAAATTTCTCATCTCATCAAAGTTCTCATCACTCAGTGTTTGAGAGGAATCTTGAAAATTAAGGAAAAAAAAAAAAGGATAAATCGTCCTGAGCCTCGAAACTCTTGGAAAAGCAGAGATGCCTCATCATTCATTCAGCTCAAAGTAAGCAAATATTTCATATCTTTTATGTGATAGGCCTTGCTAGAAACTGGAAAATTAAAGAACAAAACGAGCAGTCTCTGCTCTCAGGAGCTTAAAGTCCAGACTTTGAATCCTTGTAAGATTCAGAAGAGTCGCCTGATTCTAG
The DNA here is from genome assembly GCA_963575035.1 of Avahi laniger. NCBI lineage: Eukaryota > Metazoa > Chordata > Mammalia > Primates > Indriidae > Avahi > Avahi laniger. The sequence goes on along the minus strand of CAUYSK010085797.1, from coordinate 27,678 downwards.
ATGGTTCAGCTAACTATGGAAAAGACACGGGGAAAACAATGAGACGAGACAAAGTTGCAAAATGGAGTCTATTCTGACCACGGCTGCCCTACAGACCCTGTGAAGGGTAAATCAAATCAAGTCACTTCTTTGCTTCAGAAAGCAGAAGTCACTTCTCTGCTTCAAAACTTCCAGTGGGCTCCCCATTTTTCTTAGAGTAAAATGCCCTTAAAGACCTGAAAATGGGCAGCAATGCCCCACACAGTTTGGCCCTCTGTTATCTCTGTGGCTGCAGCTCCTACCAATCTCCAGTTCATTCATTCAGTCCCTACCATGCTAGAGGGACCATACAGGGCTGCCTCCTCCTCCCTCTGGCTGGAATGCCCCTCCTTCAGAAATGCCCAGGACTCACTCTTTCCTCTTCCTCAGGTCTTGACTTAAATGTTGTATCCCAACATGGCATTTCCTGACCAACACATTATAAATAAATGCCCCACTGACCCGCATGCCTGATCCCTCTTACCGTTCTCTATTTTTCCCTTTGCAGATATCTTCTAATGCATTATATACACCTATTTATCATCTTCTCACCATGCATTATCCATTTCCTGTCATTGGAATGTGAGCTTCAAGAAAGCAGAGGATTTTGTTTGTTTTGTTTTCTTTGTTGAAACAAAAGTTCACTGGTCTATGGACAGCACTTAGAACAATTGCTGAAACAGATTATGCCTTTAATAAATATTTGTTAAAACAATGAATGAAGATTAAAAGAATAGACATGTATGAAAACTCCTTTTGGGATATTTCATGTAGAGGAAACAATTATAAATTTCAATACTAAATAAATACCATTTATAAGAATTAAGTGAAATTTTATTTCTAGAGATCCACAGATGTAAGAATACCGTAGGCTGCTCTGAGTGGTGTAGGAAGTAAGTATCTGTCTACAGCAAAACATGGAACAATGGGAGAATCTCACAGTACCATTTCATTGTCCTTCTGTCTTAAGAGGAAGAGCAATTGGAAAAGAAGTGAATATTGTACACTTCAATGGACATAACCTTTTGAAGAGCGTGTGTACCTTTGTGCACTAGTGTAGCTAATGCTAAAGAGAGGCCTTAGAGATTGTACCATTTAAACATATCCAGTCCATACAATGCTTTATTGTTTTCTTACATTATTTAAATTCTCCACTTACATTGATGAGATATTCTATTCAGAAAATAGTCATAATTGGAGTTATTATCAGTATAAGTTTATTTATCTTGCATTGAACACGGTATGGCATGGTGGAAAAAAACAGGACTTGGAGGCATTCGGACTAGAACTGCAGTATTAGCTTTGCTATTTATAGGGTATCTTCTCTTGAATAAATCGCTGAACTACTTCAAGTCTTCCATTTCCTTTCTATAAAATAGAAGGGATTGGAGAACACCTGCTTTCATGTTGTGGGGATTAAATAAGCTAATGTATGTGAAGTCTTGTCATAGTGTTAGGTACAGAGGCAATTAAAATGTTAATAATAATGGCCACAATTAAGAATTCTCTATGGTTCAAGCACTTGAGCAGCAGATGCCTTCCATGTATTACCTCCTTCCATCACAATCCTGTGGGGTAGAAACTATTATGATCCCCATTTCATAGATGAGAAAACCAAGACACACTGGGATTAAGTAATTTGCCCACAGGTTACACAGTCTGAAGGAAGCAGAGTGGGGATATGAACTCTAGTTTGAGTCCAGAAGTAGAAAACACAAACACAAATCTATACAGTGCTCCATATGCTATTATGCTAACTTCATTGCCCTTGGGTTCCAGAAAAACATAATTGTTTTGAATTTTTCTCCAAGATAAATTGCTTTATATTAATGGGAAAACTCCAATATATTGCCTATCCCCCATCCTGCCACAACATTTTCAACTTTCTTCTGATTGTTCTCTCTAAATAATTCTCTTCTACCCGTTAGCCCTTTTTTTTTTTTTTTTTTGGCAGCAGGTATTCAAAGAGCTCTTTCCCTCCTCAATTTTCCTTTATCATCCTTTTCCCCAAGTCGTCAATATTTGATGCCTTTACCCAAAGGAGTCACTCTCTGTCCTGGTTCATCATTTTGTTTCCTCTTTTCTCAGATACTTCCCACCCCATTTAGTGACAACTTCCAGGTGCAAGCATGCTCTGAGATAAAGCCACGTTCCAAGGAGAGGCTTGCAGGGTCTGCATTTCTACCCCAGGAAAGTAGCTTCTGATTTCTAAGTTCAGCCTCCCGGTACTCCTGAAACAGGAACAAAACATTCTAAAATTCACTTTGGTGGCTGTAGTGATGATCACAGATACAGGCTTGCATGAGTCTTAAACAAATGGGGATAAAGAGAAGGCCTGAGGCATTTTTCAGATGAGAAGCCAAAGAACTCACAAAGCAGAAAGTTGTAGATGTCGAATACTACCATGCTGCTTGTCTGCATGAGGCAAATATTTGAATAATGGTTGCTGGAGGGAAAGTACACACACACACACACACACATCTCATAAGTCGAAGAAATTGAAAATGCTCAATAAACTCTGTTGAGCAGTCAAAAGGAGACACCGGATGAAAAAGGAAGCAGAGTTCACCCTGGTTCACAGTGTAAAAGATTTTCTCAAAGGGCTCCGTATGTTTTTTGAAGCTGCACACAGCAAAGAAATTCTTAGATAGTTCCAATACAGCTAAAACCAAAAACGAAAGTGACGAACAAAAAGGAAGGACGAGGTAACAAGAGAGCTACAATCCCAAACTGAAGAATGGTCCTAAAAGTACAATTCGTTAATCTCCTACTAGGTTTCAGCTACTGTTTGACATTCACTATCTCAAAACAACTCTAGAAGAGAGGAATTATTATCAACGTCATGAAGATTAAAGAACTGAGGTGCAAATTACTATCTACGAATTATTTCTAATCACAAGATTCAAACCCAGATCTATGTAATTTTGAAGCCCTCTTTCTTAAGCCCCTGCTGTCCTTTTAAACAGCCTTGCAGTTCCTGCTTCATGGTTGGAATTACTGCCCAAGCTCTCCCAGCTCTCATGGGGAGAAATAAGGGCTCCCATTCCATAAAGAGGCAGCCATACTTAGCAACTTGGAAGGCATGAACGGTCCAGTCTGTTGTTTTCAGACGCTTTGCTCTTTATAGCCACATAATGTTTAGCTACCGTGATCTGTTAATTTCTTTCTGTTCCAGAAGTGGGAGTCCATTTAAATATGCAATTGAACTTTATTTTTATTTTATTTCTGCCTGCCCTATCAACACACCCTGCTTTCCAAAGCAATAAGGCAAATATCATATTTAGCAGGCTTCAAAGTGTATAAAAATGTCTGTTTTTGGCAGGAAAATCTAACTACAACAAGTAGGTAAAGAGACACTTTCTGTTATAATGCTCAATCTCTTCCTAGAATATATTGGAGAACCATGATTGTTTAGAGCTTTTTGGAATCATTGGGAAATGTGGAAAGATGGTCTGTTGCTTGTTATATGCAGAGTGAATATACAATTCATCCAAACTGGAATCCTTCTGAGAGAGGAGAATAATGCCAAATTAGATGGGTTGTTGGACCAAACTGGCACAAACTAGGAATTTCCTGTATAAAAAGGGAATTTTGGTCTCACTGGTTAGTTGTAATTTCACCTCCAAAAGAAGGGTGAAGAGTTTTCAGCCAAATGAAAAATTTTAGATCTCAGCTGGGCAAGATTATTTGCAACCCAGGGTGACACTTGGTGTGCTCCAAAGAAGATGATAGATTGCTCAAATTTTGAGCAAAATCAAATAGAAATACACACACACACACACACACATACACATATATATATGTATATATATATTCATTGTCATTGAATCAAATTCTTTCAACATTGCATACGTGAAAAATATCTAAAATTCTCTTCTCTATTTGTTACCTGGTCTGAAATGCCAGAGATTAATAAGATTTTCTAAAATTAAAATAGCATTATCTTCCCTCCCCACCACCATCCCACTTATGTATGGGAATCTTATGTGAGCTTCTTTAAAAAAAAAAAAAGGGTCTCTGTCAGGTATCTGTCAGGTGCAGTGGCCCATGCCTGTAATCCTAGCACTCTGGGAGGCTGAGGTGGGAGGAGCGCCTGAGGTCAGGAGTTTGAGATCAGCCTGAGCAAGAGCAACACCCCATCTCTGCTAAAAATAGAAAAATTAGCTGAGTGTGGTGGTATGCATCTGTAAACCCAGCTACTTGGGAGGTTGAGACGGAAGAATTGTTTGAGCCCAGGAGTTTGAGGTTGCTGTGAGTTAGGCTAACGCCACGGCACTCTAGTTCAGGAGACAGAGCAAGACTCCATCTCAAAAAAACAGTCTCTGTTTTAATTATATTATCCACATTCCCGATCAACATAGTGAGAGGCACATGATAAGCAATCCACACACACTGTTATATGGAGTAATGAATTAATAATTGAGAGTGGCATTGGCAAATTCAGAAGGACTTAAACTGGCACACGTTTCTGGAAAAAAAAATTACATAGCAAAAGTGCATAGGTACATTCCTCTCGTATCTTAGTTTACCCCACGTTCTTTTCAAACAGCTGGAAAATTCGAGGTACAGAATGCCTAAATTATATCACATTGTTTAAAGAATCAACCAAATAGATTCAAAAAGTCTTTTGGGATTCAGCTAGCTAGACCAATTTATTTGACGACAACAAATGCAATCATTTCCAATAACCAGATACAATTCTCATACATGATTTTCCTACTCCAGCATATTGGGCCCATCTGTGACAATGGCAGGGAGCCCACGAGCACGGTGCCAGGCTGTCAGCAGGTAGGGAGAGAAGGGCGAGCGTGTCAAAACCAGCAGGACCTTTAGCAGTAGCTAAAGGCCACCAGGCCACACCAAGTCCTTCCATACCAGCCCTGCTCAGTCCTGAATCCCTTTGCTTGCATTTGTGGCCAGTAATGCTCAGAAACTAATAAAAACTAGGAAAGGAAAGCCAATCTGAGCCAGAAAATCAAGGTGAATTAGGAAAGTTAGAGTTATTCAGCTGGGATGAGAAACAGAAAAGACATAAAATATGTAGAAGTTTCCTGGGCATTCAATGAAGGAGCTTGAAGGTAACAGAGTGCAAGTTTCTTATTCTACAGTTGAGGAAATACAGGGGCAGAGATGTGTCCATTTGTTGTAGAACTGCTCTGTGCTGGCACCCTAACAACCTTGCATGTCTTCACATAGGTTATATGGAAAAAACTGAAACACAGCTGACCTAAGCCTTGGTGGAGCAACCTGTGACCCTCCAAGTTCAGGAAAGGCAGGCAATCTTGTGGGGAGCTGCTACAGCTGTTTCTCACTTGCCTCCCATCGGGAGGAAGGCTGCCACAAGGCAGTTTCTCATCTGCCCTCTTTCTTCTGGGGAGGCGTGGGGCTCTCCACCGTGCATCACCCCAGTGTCCCACTGGCTCTTCAGCAGCAAGGTGAATCACCACTCGTGTTGCCTGTCACGTGGCCCTTTTTGTTCCCATGTCATCTTGTGGAATAAGGAACATGGGGAGCTGACATCATCGCTGATCTTACTTTTGCTGTCTTTATAAGTAACAAACTGTCTACATTTTTCTGGGCTCAATATTTTCTTCCCAACCAAATCTGTCATCCTGTTTGACACTTTTCAATTTGAATTACACACCTAAGGGACATGGGCTTCCCAAAATTCATAAGCACCTTTATTTATTTATCTTCTTTAGAGGACAAGATCCACAAAAGCAGAGTGAACTTTCTCTAATACTCAGAATACCTGGCAGACGGAAGACACTCGACAAGCATCCTGTTGTTGGAAGTCAGCCCAGCGTAGTAGTTAGGAGCTTAAGTTTTGAACCAGACAAAAACAGATCTAATAACAGCTACCATCTACTAGATTTGCTGCTGCCTTGAGAGAGTTATTGAACTTCTCTATGACTTGCATGAGATGTCAAGGGAGATCATGTAGGTAAAGTACCTCGTACTGCCTGGCACAGAGTATGTACTCATAAAGTATAAATAATTCTCTTAATCATCATATGCTACCCCTCTGTTGCAGATCATGTTATGATTTCTAAGTTTTAGATTCTCACATTTTAAAACAGGCTTTATTAGCCCCATTTGACAGATGGCAAAACCAAAATTTAAGAAGAATATGTCATCTGTCCATCACTTAAAAAATTAATGAAGGACTTAAAGAGTTAGTGAAGGAGGAAAAAGAGTTCATCAAGTTAGGCAAGAAATAAATATGACTTTTCTGAGATATTTTTGCCTAAGACAATTTATATGGTAGGAAGAATCATGTGAAAAATAAATGTCTTGGTGTTATAATTGGGAATTTTAAATAGCTAAGACAGAACAAATGAGAGTGTAAGAACTAAATAGCACTTACACACGGATTCTGGATTCCTTTAGAAGACAGAAGGGGCCAAGTAAACCACCTATTTCCAAGTGTTCATTTATAGGATGGTGACTGTCCCTAGACCTGAAGCAAAGAAAGAACATCCTCTACCAAAAGGACAAAAATGATTAAAATTGGACTCTAACTGAAGAAAAAAAAAAGAGAGACAGGCAAAATATCCAAACCATCCCCAGGTACAGATCCATTCCTAGACCCTGAACAACCACGGTGAAAGCACACATGGTTTGTGTACCTTTAAGAGTGAAAGACAAAGAAAGTACAGTGTCAGTACGTGGAGAAAAACAAAATAGGCAAGGGAGTCAGGTGAGAGCCTCCCAAACAACACATCTGAAAAGGACATCTACTCCAGCAGCCATATTTGGAATGAAATGCACTGGGGGAAGTAGATGGAAGAGGCCAAGAGCATTATGATCAAACAAAAGTCCAGGAATTGGATGTTAATGTGAACTTCACCAAGTGCCACTATGTCAGTGCCTGCTGTTGGTCTATCTTCAGCTGCTTAACTCACCTTGAGTTCCTGATCATAAGGCTATTAAAGCCTCTATCCTGTTCTGGAAGCAGACATAGCCAGCTTCGTGAGATCACATTCACACTTCATACCAGCTGGAGAGCATGTGATGAATAATTGAATGTGTCAACTAGACTAGACCATGCGGTGCCCAGACATTTGGTCAAACGTTACTCTGGGTGTCTATGGGAGTGAGAGATTACCATTTGAATAAATACAGTGAGTAAAGCAGATTGCCCTCCTTAGTGTGGGTGGACCTCATCCAATCCTCTAACTAGAACTAAAGGATTGAGTAAAAGTCAACTTTTCTGGCCTGATTGCTTGAGCTGGAACATACGTCTTCTCCTGCCCTTGGATTGGGACTCACATATATTCCATGTCTCTGGAGGACCCTGACTAATACAGAATTCAACCCAAGAATGCAGGTTCTTCTCTCATTCCTTCAACATACGTGAGCTAAGCGTTGACAATGAATATATGGCGCTGTGCTAGGCATAGGGCAAGTCTACAAGATTATGACCTAATGAAGAAAATAGACCTAAAAGGAAAATTAATAATGCTGTAAGAATTAGATGATTAAGGATATAACATGGACCTTAAAGATTCCAGGAGTTCAGAAGTAGAAATCATTATACCTAAAGCAGGTGATTAATAAACCAGAGAACTGGCATGCCAGTGCAGGAAGAGCTAGACCTGAAATGAGAGACTTCTGCTGAATTTCAGGATTAAGTATAAAAATCTGAGACAATTTCTTTTCTAAAATACATTTTTATTGTGACAATGTCATGGAAAAGAAAGCATATTGTATGGACAAAATATCGACTTTATGGTCAGGCAGAAAATAATAGAGATTTCAGATTTGCCTCTCACTAGCTGTGTAATCCTGGGAAGTCCCTTACACCTTCCCGCACTGGGAAGTGTGTTTGTATGCACTGGAGAGAATGATTGTAATGCATTCAGCAGAGGGCAAGGCAAACAGTGGTGATGATACTGGGAGAATGCAAATCCTGAGGGCTAAGGGAAGGCAGGTGGCAGAACCGAGAAAAGAGAGGCGCAGCAGAGAGGAGAACTTGGGAATGCCAGAAGATTAATTGTTTATTCCCATCTTTGCCAAGGTGAGCCCTGAATGAGGCACTACACCCCTCAATGAGCCTCAGAGACCTTGATGGTCCCACACTGTTTATCCAATTAAAATTATCTTAATTGGTTTCATTGCCAATTAAGTGATACTCCATGATAGTGACCTTTCTTCCCTCCTGTTGGATTTTTAATATTCATCTTTATTAATTTTTTTTCCTGAATGCACATATGAGGTGTTCTGGATATGAGACATAGTTTTCATTAATGATTTCACAGTAAATAATAAGTTATCATTTCTCTCTCCCCGACTCCTTGCCCCAGTGGTTACCCCTGGGATTGTAAAATAGAGGCAGCAGATGTGAGTGCCAGACATTGTATAGAGCAGGGATAAGGAAGAAAAGATTTTCTCCTTACAAAGGAGGAAGCTGCCCCTCTCCCCTTCTAAAAGGATCTCCCTGAAAATGTAACTGCAGGTATTTTGCTTGCAAGGAGGTGGAGCACAACTCCTCACTCTTTTAGTGTTGGCAGCACACAGTGACTTCCTTTTAAAGAGCAAAGGATAGAAACGTGCGGGGCGGGGAGTAACTTTACAGAGGAGAAGCCTAACAAACACTATCTCAGCCAGATGATCACGATTAACATCATGAGTGGTAAGTTGTATTGGTAGAACCTACCCTTCATATGATATAATGAGAAAGGCACTTTTTTGTGTGTGGCTTTCTCTCAAAACCTATATCTGCAAATCATAAGAAAATTCACTAATCATAAGAAAAACATCAGACAAACTTCAGTTGAGGGACATTCTACAAAATACTTTACCCATACTCCTCAAAGCTGCCAAAGTCATTAAACACACACACACACACACAAGGAAAGTCTGAACAACTATCACAGCCACATTTCTTGCATGATGATTAAATGAAATATGATATCCTGGATGGAATCGTGGAAGAGGAAAAGGGCATTAATTAAAAACTAAGGAATTCAGAATAAAGTGTGGAATTTAGTTAATAACAATGTAGAAATGTTGGTGCATTCATTGTGATCAATTTACTACACTAATGTATGATGCCAATAATAGGGGAAACTGGGTGTGGCGTATATGAGAATCCTGTATGTTTTGCAAAATTTCTGTAAATCTAAAACTCTTCTAAAATAAAAAGTTAATAAAAATAAATAAAATGTTTCCTAACATTGACATAGTATACATTAAAGATATACACAGTGGAAATGTGTCAAAAATTAACATTCACATTATGACCTCATTTCCCTTGTTTAGCAGCTTGTCAATTATGGTTATTTCTAGGGAAGCATGATTACTCCCCAGTCATTCCAACATTTAAACAGGCAATCAGAGCCATACATCAGACAGTGGCTCAGTCAAGAATACAAATTTTAAATTTATCTGATGGGAGAGGAAACTGCCAAATTTGATTCCCTGTCGTGTCACTGGTGTGGTACTATGAAATTAAAACAATATCCTTCTAGCCTTAGGTTTATTAACTATAATGACGGATAAGAAAACTCCAAGGTCTCACTTACCTAGAAACCAAGACAAGATGTATGACTAACAACACATGAGGGAAAAGAATCCCAGACGAGATTTGCCAGAAATTACATACGGAAGGAGAGAGCAAAAGGCCAGATGACATATTTTATAAAAATAGGATGTACAATCAAAGAAGACACATAGAATATGAATCTAGATCTTTTAAAGAACATCGTTTTGTTTTATTACAATGATATTTGCTCATTTGAAAAAAATTCAAATTGCCCTCCACAAAATTTTCAAAGAAAAATATAAAACAATGTACTTAGTATCACAACTCAGTGTTAAATATTATTAACCCTTTGAATATTCAGAGATATTTCTTTGTACTTAGAAGTATATATGGTGTCTTATATATATATACTATTTTTTCTAACTACTTTATCAAACAATTACCCATGAATCATTTTTTCAGATCAATAAGTAAAATACATTATTATTTTTATTGAATATATTATATTTCATTACTTTATATATGCTAATTTATTTATTAAATCTTCTGCTAGGAAATTTAGTTTGTTTCTGATTTTTGCCATTAAAATCTATACTAAGCACATAAATATTTTGTGATCCAATTTCACAAAAAGGTCTACCCTATGTCATTAGATTCTCATATTAATGAAATGTGCAAATAACAATCCATATGTATTATATATTTTAGCTCACAATGTATTCTTATATATGCCATGTTTAAGAATCAAAACAAAGAATAGGTATTTTATGAGAAAATGAGAAAACTGAGTGCTAGAATGATTATGTGACTTACAGAAAGACACACAGCTGATTAGTGCTGCAGCCAGTATTCATCTGATTACACTGCTCTAATCTGGCTGCTCTGGTGCTATTGTAACTTTGTGGCACCTCTGCAAAATAAAATGGAAGAGCAACAATTCAAAGAGCAACTAATTGAGCAGAACAGACGAATAGGTATATTAAAAAGAATCACTTCCTAAGAAGCACTCCTAAAGCTCCTATGAAAGACACAACCCAATGAGCATTGTCACAGTCTTCCCTCCAAATAAAATATTCAGAATTGAAATACAGGTCCATTAACTTTTTGTGAAAAACAGATAAACATATTTCTTCCTAAGCTACTTGCTAAGCATATGAATATGCTTTTTGCCCAAATGTAGTGAATGAAATGAATGACATGCTTAGACCATGGGCAGGTGAAGCTATCAGTAAAAGCCATTCAAGCATAAGAAAACAATGATTTAAAAAAAAAAAAACAATGATTTAGCTAGTGGCTTTCAACAAATCTGCACTATTTGGTCTAGACTTCCAGTGCATGCTTTCAGAATAAACAACTTCAAGGAGATGACCACACAGAAGATTACAGAGCAGAGTGAGGAATCAAAACAAGTGCCGGGAAGGGCTATCAAGCGTAAGCAGATGTTTGCTTGTGAGACAGGGTCTTTGGCTTTATTTATTTCACAGAGGGAAAGGATCTTTTGAAATGAGACAAGCCCAGTATTACCATCAGTCCCTCCTGTGGAATTCCTGCACACTTGGAAACCACCCAAGTGTGAGAGCCAGCTCCATTCTCTGTGAGGTGGCAGGGAGGGACCAACTCATTCCTTTTTGTGGCCTATTCTTGGTAACGTGCTCTTTCTAAAGATCTTCTGGAAAATAGTATAGTCCATGGACACTCAAGAAGTCTTTTCAACTGGGAAATGCGGGCATTGGTAATTCAGGAGTGGCAAAGGAGAGTAGAAAATGTTCCTAAATTCTTGAGATGGCTTTTTCAACATTAAAAACTAACACTGTGAAATGAAGAAAAAGGTTTTAAGCCTCCTAAATTATTAATGAGATAAACTATATTTTATTTTTCAAAACGAGTATTTATAAGTTTCATTCTTCAAAACATGGATTTACAGAGAACACATATTAATAGATACGGGTTCAAATCCCTGTAGCTATTTACTACTTGTGTATGTATATACATATTTTTAAATTAGATTCCTTTGTTCTCAAGTAAAAGTTAAAAGCATGTAAATAGAAGAGAATACTGGCATATCTCACCAACTGGAGGCTATGTCATCAAGGTATCTCAGTTCTTATTGATGGGCTCAGCAGAGTTCCTGGAGAGGGCATGCCCACATGCTCATCCCCTTGAGAACAGTCTTGTTGACAGGTTGAGATAAGTCTTGCTATATTTACCACTAGAGGCTCACACACCCAGAAGTGCTAAATGGACAACTTCAGCACCTTGAGGCATTGCCAGTTCCATGGATTCGCATGGCACTCAGGCTATGATGGATGCTTCAATGTTGTCTGCACCCCAGTTCACACATTCTTATAGTGATAACTTATTTATTTAAGCTAATATCCATAAGTTTGATCATTTACATTCACTCTAATAACTCAGGCATCTGTCCATAACCACTGACAAGTCACAATATCAGAATGTTTTGATTCAAGTTACAAAATTCCCAAGAAAAACAATATCATGGGTCTAAATGGGACAAAATATTCTTTTCATTCCTACTCATAATAACCACATATTGTCACATGGAATACAAACATAGCTGTTGCCCTATCTTTTCTTAAAATTTCCAGAAAGGAGAAAGGTCATGAGGACTCAGGTAGATGCCTTATAAAACCTTGACCAAAATTAATAAACTTCTCTCCCTCTGTCATTTTCTTTACAGACATGGGGAAAAATCACACCTGTCATCTATGTTTCCTCCAGTGGAACATAAACTTGGTGAGAAGACAGCTTTTTGTCTGATTTCTTTACTGCCAAATGCCCAGTGCCTTAAGAAATGTTTGGCACAAATTAAGTGGTCAATAAATACTTGAAAGATTATGAAATGATTTAGTGTTGTGGAAGAACTGAGAGAAGCTAAGCAAAGTTTCTGCCATTATATAGGGTATGCAATAAAGAGTGGCTATGAATATTCTTATACTCAACATTTTCAAAATATCTTGCACCATTATAAAATAGTTGAAATAGTTAATACTTATTGAAGATCTATTGTATATCATGCACTGTTCCAAGCACCTTATATGAATTAACACATTTAGGTCCCATCATAGCCTTATTAGGTAAAATGTTAGGCAAAATGTTATCTCTATTTTTTAAATGAGGAAACTCCAGCTACACAGTTGACCAAGGTCACTCAACTACTAGGCGGCGGTGCTGGGATTCAAACCAGGCAGTCTGGATTTAGATCCATGTTGCTTACCCAAGGCCAAAACTGCAATAAATAGATGGACAAAGAATGGGCAAGACTGAATAGGTAAAAATTTTAGGGTTAGAACAGGTAGAATCCTGTAACCAAAATAACAATAAAAAAGGAAACAACAAAACATAAAGGAAAGGAAACATCAGAGTATACTTCATGGAAGAATAAAGAATAAACGAACATTACATATTGTTACTACTTATTGTTAAATGAAAAAAATTCATAAGATTATATATAATATATACAATATATATATTATATAGATCATATAGATATATTATCCCATTTAAACACCAGAGTTTTTATTTAAAAGACCTGCAAGTCAATTGGAACCCAGGTCAGTGTTATTTTTTCTTTTTGTTAGCATTGACTTCCTACAGGCAATCTGATTCAACAATCTAAGCCAATGTATTGAAAGCTTATGTCCTCATGATAGTGAATAAGAATGAGGCAGGCTGGATGTTCTCTGTGGGAACCGTAGGAAACTGAAGAATGAACACCCACAAAGGCTTTTCAGTTCCAGGTGATCGTTAAAGAAATTCCAGCCCACTAGTGCCAGAGTTCCTATTTTTCAAGATATGATAACATTATGCATTTTTAATGAAACTCTGATTTTTAAATGAAAGTGACTAATTAATATAACACAAACACTACATAGACCAAAAAAAAAAAAAAATAGCCATCAGGCAAATTTATCCCAATTCTGTTAGTGTTTTGCTTCAATGAGCTATAGACTCCTTAACAACAGAAATTCGTCTTCTGCTTCCTTTATTTTTCCCCATGGTCCCCACTACCATGTGGGGCTTAATGCAAGCCCCCAGGAAAACTGACTGCTCTGAAAAGCTCACAGATTGGCCACTCTTATTCTGGAACAGAGCAAAGCCATTAGAGGTACCAAAGACAAAGAAATCACTGTGCTGTGTCCTTGCATTCTGCCTTTGGCAGGGGGACCAACTGGCATTCAATCGGACTTCCCCCTTGTGATCTGACCACTGAGCAGAAAATTATTTTGTCCCCACACTCCAATCTCCACCTGACCCTACAGAGATATAGTACATGTTTGCTCGCTTGATCAGACTCAAACTGCTAAGAACCTGAAAAAAAGTGGCTGTCTCTTTTAAAAGTCTAAGCATTGTTGAAAACAATGGAAAACAGATTAGCTCATAAACTCTGGTGAAAGCATGGATCAGGATTGCCATAAAGAAGAGCAGTCAAGCACTACATCCTAAAATGTAAAATACACATACATGCCTTCTAATGCAAAAAAATAAAATAATCAGAAAGGACAGAAGAGTCTGAGAATGACTGACATTTAGATATAAGTGTAAAGCAATGATACTAGTCCTTTACAAGAGTAAGTTTAGCTAGGAAAGTTAGAAAAGAGAAAATGGGCATTAAGAGCTGAGGTGGTTTTAATGGAGTAACCAATGTTACAAGAAAGCAAATGCAATCAATTAAGCACTAAAATTTGGGCATTTTGGATTCAGCCCTCACAATCACACTGAGACGTTTGTTCCACAGATAAGAAAACTGGGTTTAGAATGGTATTCAACTATTTTTCTAGCATAAATATGACTAAATAACTGAAATTGCACATGTCGGAAAGATCAGTGAGTCTCCATGGGGGTGGGAGGGCATTAGATGTCTGCACTTAGAGTGGTCTCTTTGGGATTCCAAAATTGTAATGGAATAGTTTAGAAAAGATCCCCAGGTCACCTGATTGGCAACCCCCCCTCTCTTCTGTGAAAACTCCTAAATTTTAATTGCATTAAAACCTAATCATTCTAAATCCAATGCTAGTGTTCTTTGCACCACTAGCAGTAGACACAGGAGTTAGCAAATCTTTTGACTGTACTTGTGAAAACTCATCATTTAATTTAATAATGCACATATTTATCCATTTTCATTTGTACATCCACTAACCATGGGCAAGAAAGAATAAATGCAAGTATAATTGATCACCCTGTCAGGCTCAACAAACACCATATTTATGTGCTAACAGTCTCTAATGAAGACAGAAACTATCATAAATTATTCGATTCATGAATACATATATTCAGCAGTTATTTATTCGGAGGCTATTTGCTAGTCAGACCACCTAATCTTAGTGCTGGAGATTCGAAGATGAATAAGACATGGTCTCTCTGGCCCTAGCTAGCTCGCCCAGTGGAGATGAGGCTATGGGAAGGTAGAAACGAGGTGCTTTGGGAAATTGTAGCTATCTCTGCCAGAGGTGGCCCTGAGGGCTACACACACCTGACGTGGAGAACTTACCCTACACTACGATGCTGGAGCACACACTAGCTCCTTTAAACTGCATAACCATTCTGTGAGTTAGGTACTTTGTTACCCTTTTTCCCAGCTGAAAAAAAATTAAACTCAGCGACCTCAAGTTTTCTAAGCCACACAGCTAAAAGAAGTAAAAGTATAACCATTCACCATAAAGTATTTTAATTAAAAGTCACTCTAGATCACATATCATACAAATATTTTTAAAATGTTTACTCCTAAGGGAGTTCAAGAGATTGTGTGTTGCTATCCTATGAAATTATCACCAGGTGCTATAAAAGACTCCCAAACTCCAGTGGCTGAGCACAACGCAGTAGTTTATTTCTTGCCCTGCGTAGTCAGTCAAATTAGTTTCTTTGGGCAGATAACTTCCATGAAGCTAATTTACGAACTCAATCTTCTATTTTGCGGACCGATCCTTAGAGTCTAACTGTCCTCTGACTAATCACTCACATCCTCAGAGAATGTGGATGAGCATGTCAGATGTAGTAATGGGCCAGTCCCGGGAACAACACATTTTGCCTCTACCTCCTCTCCGTTGGCCAGAACTTAGCCATATGGCCACATCCAACAGCAGGGAGGCCAGAACATGTAGGTGAACCATACGTCTAAGAGGCAGAAGAAATGGATTTAATTGATTTTGATAAGCACATAAAAATTTCTGCCATCATGTTTAATAATATATATACATAGATATGACATGTTTATATATTTGTATGAATATAAGCCTATATGCATATACCTGTAACCTGTATTATATATACAAATACATTTATGTATGTGTGTATAAATATATAGATGTATATAACAACCTAAATTAAAGCAGTTATATGACTTATATGACTCACAAGTCATCACTACTTTTCTCGAGCATTTTTTTTTCACAAAGTTACGGAAAAGATAAAATTAACTACCATCATACTGGGTTACATAGTCCAAACTATGGCTAATGTCCCCAGGGAGGAAATAAATGGCTTTGTCAAGAATGTGTCTTTCATTTCTCCATTCCAAAATCTGGAAATATAGAGCTTTCTTTATTTATGTTGGTAGTGATCCTGCTTGACTTAACAGTTCTGCCCCAAAATCTGTTGACTAAACCCAGAGCTTGAATATGCAATGCAAATCAATGTGTGATTTAGAAATAAATTACCATAATTCAGGGTCAGTAGTCACCACAGTATGTTCATTGATATCAAGGGTGCAAATGGTGATGATTAATAATCATTAGAAAAATTATATATCTCTTCTGGGATTTTATCGCAGCTTTTTCCTAGATTGTTCTAAACCCTTCTAACTTTCCTTACCTGTGCAAATGCCTAACAAGAGTGACAGAAATTAACTATACCTCTGCCTTTTGGTTTTCTTTTCTAAAAGTCCTTTGCCCTGATCTGTCTTTGGCATTGTTTCTCAAAACAGAAAATATAGAAAGCCCGAGAAGGGCAATATGATCTGAAACTTAAATCCACACGTGGAAGTGCTGGCTCTGACCAACACCATCCAGCCACCAGATAACAAACTACTTAGTCCTCCAAAGATAAAAATACTAAGCAAGAACAGAGTTCTTCATCCACAGTTGGAGGTTGAGGCAAGGTGTTAATCTGAATTATCAATAAGAAGGATTGAACACATAAATAATAGAAAACTGGCAACGGTCAGAGCTGGCAACAGAAAAGATGCAAAGCTCCCTTCCAATTCTTATTTCTTAACCTTCTCACTATCTTCCAAAAAGAGGGAGAAATTAATCAAGCAACAGTGAGTGAGCACATATTATGTGCATGGTGCTATACTACTCTACGGGAATAAAAGCAAAATAGAAGGCATCATTATTTTCGCTGTCATCATCCCTATCTATATCATTGTCACCATCCTCATTATCACAGCTAACATATGCTGAGTTTCCAGGCATGGCGCTAAGAATCTTACATGCATTGCCTCTCTGAATCCTTACCACAACCCTATGTGGTACTGTATTCATCAGGACTCTTCCAATTACAAATTAGAGGAGATTAACTCAAGCTGGCTTAAAAAACAACAGCAACACATTATATTACTGCTACCACTCTCACTACTGCTAATAATAAAAATAATAAAGTACATTGGGCATTTAACAGTTCAAGGAAATGGGAAGTGTGGATCTTGATGCAGTATCAGATCAGGTTTGTTTGCTCTGACTCCCCTACGCCACCCACTATCTTTTCTTTATTTATTGGCCTCACTCTCTCCCACCTTGCATGCCACCTTCCATGCTTGTGGCAGGAAAGGTGGATACCTGCAGTTGAAAGAGGCAGTTGGCCTTGCTCTCTCCAGCAGAGAAATCCCAAGGAATATCTCTAATTGTTCTGGCTTGGATAAGTTTATCCTTTAACCAATCACTGTAACAATAGGAATAGAGTTGTCCAATTGAACAACCGTGTGTCAATTTGCTCAGTCCTCAGAGCCAAGGAACAGGGTCCACACCTGGTTGTTTTGAACTGTGGAGGGATCAAATAAAAATATGTAAGTCCACTCGTGATAGGTATATTATCTTGCCCTTTAACAGACAGAGAAACAAAGAATAGATTGGTCAAATAATTTGTTGAAGATCATCCAAGTAAATCCAAGTACATGTTGCAAAGCAGGACGTTATTCTAGGTCTAACTCCGGGACTAATTTTAAAACTAATGTTCTTAAAAACAACTAAGCCACACTGCTTACCTAGTTCAGGCCTTGGAACTGTTTACAATTTATGGAAAGGACCATTATAGTACCAACTAACCACTCATATCTTGCAGCCTCTAAAAAGAACTAGAACTATCAATATCAGTACATGGGAAGCTTGCTTGAATTGCTTTTGTTGTGTTGTTATTACATAAAAGCTTTCACCCCTGGCTTTGAAAGGTTCAGATGCATTTATGGGCTTATTTTTTGCATACTTCTTATCCAGTGCAAAATCAAAAGTCCATAATGTAGCACTGGTCAATAAGACCCCAGCGAGTAAAGAGAATTGTATTAAAATACATATAAAAGTAAGAAAAATAAACAAGTATTTCAATCGTAGCTACTGGCTTGGAAATAATAAGGAGATTATATTACTAGCCATGGGAAAGATGTTATTTCAAATGTGCTTCGTGGAGTCGGCAATATTCCAGGGGCTATTTGCAGGGACGGCTACTTATTGGCATGTTTCCTGACTCTCCCTGGATTTCATGGCTGGAGACCTATGGTTGGATTAAGAGTGCTTTTGTTGTGCCCTTTTTCAAATGTTTACTCTTAAATTATTCCCTGCCTACTTGCAAAGAAGGATCTGAAGTGGTTTAAGGCACAGTATCCCCATACCAGTGCTGTGTCTTTCCACTAACCCAGACAGGGGACAACAAGAGCTGGTATGCTCATCCTGCCCAGGGCACTCACCGGAGTGTGGGGGAGCAGGGATGGGGAATTGTTAGTGCTATTTCAAACTGAAATGTCATTACAGGTAATTGTGGAGTCTTTTGCTTATCATCAGTCCTTTCACAACTACTCTGGTGCTTGGCACATACTCAACCGGGGATTTTCAGGATCACCTGAGAATCTTATTAAAAAAGCAACTTCCCAGGTCCCACCTCTAAGAATGAGTCAATGGACTTGTGGTGAGGTTTAGGAATCTGAGGGGAACCTAGTAGGCTGAATCCACATTTTGAGAAATAGTCTAATGAACGATATTCTCTGACTAATTAACATCCTGTACATAATGTGTCGATCAATTGGTATCACTCATTTCTTTTTCCCACTAGCACCTACTTCCACCCCACCCCGCTACTCCCATTTCAATCATCTCCTGTTCGTCCCATTGGTAAGGCAGGGAATTCCAGAGCCTCTGATTTATAGAAACAAGGATATTCTTTGTTTCCATGGAAGAAGGGATTAGTCTCAAATGTACACATAAGTCAGCTGTGTGAGGGAACCTAGCATAAGAGTGTGTGTGTGTTTGTGTGTGTGTGTGTGTGCAATAAACCTCCAGGAAAATAAATTATTGTCTTTTCCAAGCAAAGATCAAGATGAGATCGTGTTAACCAAAGGTTGGTACCAAACAGGAGGCCTTGATAATTAACTCCCCATCACCGACCTCCCCCTGCTTCTCCATTTATAAACTTTTTTTTTAGAGGAGGCAGGATTAGTGTGAGTTTCTTAAGTCACATAAATCAATTCTAACTCATTCTGATTTACATCCGTCAATTTCCCTCTAAAACATTCTTCCTCTACCTTCTTTGAAGCAATTTTCAAATTAACCCTACAAGTTTGGCCCAGGACTAGGGCTATCACATCTCCAGGTAGATGGAAAGACCAGTGGCACTTTGTCCATGAGTGATAATTATTAAAAATGAGTGATGTTAAGCCATCAAGATAAAAGAAAATAATATTTCATACATCTCAAATGTAATCTATATGTAAATTTAGCCAGCCTACTTTTAAAATGATTAATTTGTGAATATTTATGTTTTGCTATTTATCTGTGAGAGATTTATGCTTTTAATTAATGGTTTGAAGCAGCATTCTTCTATTTTATAAGACCAGGTGTTTTTCTGAGAAGATACAGAATACAGACCTATCTTCTATCTGAAGACAAAAAAAACCCCACTGAACTGCATCTGAGCTAATAAAGAGGGTGAGGCTGAGCTGAAAGTAGCTGATTTTCAGTAATTTATATTCAAAAAGCATTTGGGAATCTTACAAAATTTCCTTGAAATGCACAATTTTCTAATTACTGAGTTCCTAATCAACAGGAAATATAAAAGACCCATGATGGAGGAAATGTTACATTACTTAGACATAGGTTTATATTACAAGAGAGGAATAAAAGACTTTCATTCTTCGCATCCTCAGGTCTAGCACATTGTTGATGAAGACATAATATTTTTCCTCCTCAGACTTCTTATGCCTGTTTCCTTAGAGAAGAATTCATGTAGAGGAGCAGTTAGGATAACAGTAGCTGCTGTAACAAAACAAAACCAAAAAACCCAAAGGTTGTGGGACAACACATTAGACGTTTGTTTCTTATTCAACAGACCAACCTTTTATTATGCTTTTTAAGGAATTCTAAATTCCCTCCATCTTGTGGAAACACCATCCTTCAGACCTAGTTGTGGTCCACACCCAGCGAGCCCAAGAGGAAAGAGGGTATGGAAAGGGCTGGACCACTTCCTAAGAGATTCGGCTCCACCCACATTCCATTAGCCAAAACCACCCAACTGAAAACGTGCTCCCAAGATTGACAGCCAAGCCCCAGCACAAAAAGCTCTACTTTGCAAGAACTATACACATTTTAGTGGATATATAAGCATCTCTGACATAAAAAGAATTATAACACATCACCTACTATAGTGTTCCCAGACCTGTGTGGGGACTAGCATTACCAGACCCTGGCAAGTTTACTTAAAAAAAAATATACAGATTGCCTGGACTCTCCACCCAGAGACCATGACCTTGGAAGTCTGTGTTAAATCCAGGGATAAGCATTCTTAAGGAGTCTACCAGGTGAGGCTGATGCTGCCTGCCCAGAAGCATGGGATTCTGTTCCATGCTCTACCCGTAGACAGAAACTCAGCCAAACCCAAACTCAAAAGCATATTTCTCCTGAGATGTGATGTGGGTAAGAATCCTGGATCGGGATCCAGGAATTTGTGGTTTAACAAGTTCCTGGATAAAAAGGATAGCTAACTGTTACTGAGCATTTACTAGATTGAGTGTTATTAGAGTCTAAAATAAGAAAATATATTTAACCTTCAGACAACTGTATTAGCTTAGTATTATTATCCCTATTTTAGAGAGGATGAAACTGAGGCACAGAGAGGTTAAATAAACTTCCTACATTTACAATAGTTACTGGAAGAGCTGGAAATCAAACAGGAGCATCTTCGCCACTAGATCATACCCAGGGGAATCAGATGCACCAGAAAGTGTGAGGACCATTGCAATACAGGTGAGATATGCAGGAGCTTCTGAAGAAGGTATTCCCAGCCACATGTTGAAAGTAAATACAGTAAACAATAATGTTTCTTCTTCTTGTTCTCAGATCTCAATCGCCAGCACAGGCGTTCCCCCTGCCTCCATAGATATGGATCACTATACTGGAAGTCTCAGACGTATTCTTCATAAATTAGTACGAACTCACAATCTGCCCTGCCAATTGCTCTTCTTCTTATGTTTCCTATCTTAATGAACAGTGCCACTTTCTCCTCAGGTAAGTAATCCTGAAATCTGAGAATCCTGTCCAACCCCTCCCTCTTCCTCACTCCTCTTTATTGCAATCCAGTTAATAATTTTTCCTATAGGTCTGCCCTTTCTAACCTCTCTCAAAACCCTCTAGTCTCCATCTCCCTATCAACTCCTTAGGCAATGCCATCATCAGCTCCCCAGAGCTGTTGCAATAAATAGTCCCTTCAATCCATTCCCCAGGCTGCAGTGATAGTGGTCTTTCTAAAACATGAGGCATGAAATTGGGCATCCTTACCATTTCCTTGACAACCCTGCATGTGCTGCCCTGTCTACCTCCCAGACTCAGCTCAGATCATGCTCCCCCCACCCCTACTCCAGCCGAGTGTCCTTCCTTAGTCCTCACCACATTCCTTTGGCTTCTCTCCTTCAAATGCCCTGACCTCTCTGACCAGAATGCCCCTCTCCACTTGCCTTGGGTTAAGTTATTTGAGTCTCCTAAGCCTCAAGTCCCTCATCTATAAAATAAGAATAAGCACAAACACAGATAATGATTATTAAAAAGATATGATAAATTAGTATATATATATATTTCATAGTAGTTGTTCATAAACTTTGGTTCTTCAATATAACCCATCATTTTAAATTTCTCCTATTAATTTTCATATCAAAATGAGGCAGCTGTTTCTATTGTTTCTCTGGTTATTTTTCAAAGAATCTCAACTTTTAAAAAAAACTATGAAAGGATTGTTTGTCTCACTTCATAAATTCATGAAAATCATATTACATAGCCCTGTGAACCAGTTTTTAATTACTGTCAAGTTAATAAGATTCTTCAGAAGGTAGCATTTTGTACATTAGGCTGTTATCATTTCCAAAACTTCTACTTTTTTCTATAAATCTTTTAATAAATGCATAAAATAAATAATAAAACTGAGACATTTTCATGAACCCTGACATGAGAAAAAGAATGAATATAAATAAATGAGCATTAATTAGCATCTAATTTATAAGATCTGAGTGTAATCCTTCGTAATTTGACTATGAATTGAACCTCTATGTGATGTATAAGGTGGAAGCTAGCCAAGCATGTATGATATGATGATTAATGTCATATGTAAGATTAATGTCACCCTAATAAAAACACTATCAATGAAACCAGTATGTTAAAAGAATAAAAGTTTATTATGTAAAAAAACATTAAGAGCAGGATGTCTGGCTGGTACTATAAGAAGAAAATATAGAACTAAACTATCCTTTATGTAAGAGAAAGGTAGAAGATTGAGATTCTGGGGAAAAAAATAAAATGCTATTTATTTCCAAAACAATAATGTTATTTAAGTCCTGAATTATTAAAAAATTCTATTAGTATATCAGCCTGAAACATATTTTTAAAATTTTTTGAAATAACTATTTGATATTAAAACTGGAAGCCCTGGGTATGAAATGGCTTCCTCAGCAAAAGTTGTCTTTAAGAAATCTAATATTAACTAGTTACATTCAACATTTGGCAGTATTATTTAATTCTCTCATGGAAGCTCATATAATTCTTAGTTATGTTCACTATGAAAAGTTCTAGGAGGAAGGATTCATAGTTTTTAGCAGGAAGGATATCATAATAAAATGAGGGAAATGATCTTGAGCCAGCAGGTGTGAGTGTCACTTATCATCTGTGCAGTTCTAGGACCAAAAGCCTGGGCTTTGGACTCAGAAAGCCCTGGTCACTCCCACCACAGCCTTTTGCTGGCTCTGGATTTGGGAAGGTTACTTAATCTTTATAAACCTCAATTTCCTCATCTGTAATATGGAGATGATATACTTGCCTCACAAGATAATTGAGACAATTAAATAAGGTAGAGAGAAGAAGCCAGGATTCAAACCCCTGGAGTCCAACTCCAGAGCCTTTGCTTTCAATCAACACTTCCTAACACTGTACCCAAACTGGCCAACCAATATAAATGACAAAATTTGGCCCTAATATGTCGCATTCAAAGACCGAATCTGCCAGCGAGGCCCAGCAGGAAGTCAGGTGAGAACAGGGGAGAGCATATGTGAGGCATCTGCCAGAATCCATTTCCTGGAAGTGCTTGCAGAGCCCAGACAAGGTCTCAGATCTGGACTGTTTTTTTACATCTAATATATGTGTTTAAATAACCAAAAGAGGATTTATTGGTACAATAAACCACGCACTTCATAAAAAAAATTAATGTATGTTTTGAACATCCTCAATACATGGAAGAGGGGAAGGGAGAGCTTCAGAATGCGATGTATTGTTCACCTGGAGGCATGGTAGGATGTCTAGAGAAAGCAGAAAGGGGAATTCCAAGAGGGAGGGAGAGAAATAGAACCTCAGATGCTTAATTCCTAAAAGGCAATCTCACCTGATCGATGAGGTTACTTTTTGTGGATTAAAAAAGATCCTCTTTCCAGGATACAGCTCCCACTTGCCTCTGAGAAGGTGCCAGACTGTAATTAATATCTCACATAACTATAGGTATAGTCCCACTGAGAGAGTTTTGTGGAAGGATAAGCAGTCTAAGTGGCCACCTGACTTTTCCTTACTCCTCACCCCAACCCCAACTTCTACTCCTGGAGAGCTCTCCAGGGTTCTGACAATTTGAAGTGTGCCATTCATGCATATTTATTCATGTTAATAGATAAACTCTTGGTCAAGATAAAAAGTAAATCCCCAAATATACCTTAGTCTGTATTATGGAACTGAGATTGTAACTGGAGCACAGTAGGTACTCAATGAAAATTTGTCAAATTATTGACTGGCCGAATTGCTTTTTAACAACCCAGTAGACCCATACAGAGAATTAAATGGGCTATCTTTAGCAATTAAAGGAAACACAAAGACAATAATAAAGTTTTTTTTAGGTCAATAACTTTTTTATCAAAAAAAAATTCTTAAGGAACAAAGTAATATAGGGGTAGGGAACATAGATTTTTGACTGTTAGTCAAACGTTCTGATATTCATCCTTATAGAAAGAAATATAAAACATTCCTTAATATCTCCATACCCTTGGGTACTTCCACCATAACCATCTGGAAGTCATAATCTGGCTTTTAGATGTAGCTCCTTAGAAGTTTTTGGATGGAGAACTATAACGGCTACTGCTCATTGCATTTTTACCATATATTAGATGCTTTCCTTTTTGCGGCTCATCTAATTTAATATTCTAAACAACTTGATGAGGTTTATATTATCATGCTCCCATTTTATAGGTGACAGGAAGCAAGTCTCAAGAGGGTAAATAACTAAACTAAGGTCATTTGATTAATAAGTTGGGGAAACAGAATTTGACCCCAAGTCATATGATTCAGAACCGATGTGCCTAACCAGGATAACATGTGAAACTTAACCTTTGCTCAGTCACAAGAGATTTAGGTACTATCCACTTGCCTACTCACTGAGAACTAGAAAACTAAAACAATTGCCAAACACAGTAGAGAATTAGAGGTGGCACATGCTTTAAAGTCTTCAGGTCGACCTCTTTTAGACTCTGTAACAAAAGCTGCTCAGGTACAACACAGATGTGTCCTGAGCCAATAAGTATGAGGAAAGATTTAGTGGGGAAAATATGAGATTTCTATGCCTAGAGAATTAAATATAGGAAAATATCTGCCCTACCAAACTTCAGAGGAGGCATTTGTCCTAGGGACTGTCCAGTCCCGCTCTTTCATCTTACGATTGAGAAATCTTGTGCCCAGAGACATAAAGAAGCATGTATAATCACTCAGGAGATCAGCGGAAGATCCGGAATGAGAACTCATGCGTTTTTACTTTTTATCTGCTGTCCCCTTCATGAGTTTAGCCTACTTTATTTCCCTTTAGAATGATCTGTTTGATGGAGGAAACTCTTGCTGACCACTGGTAGGACATGCACATCCACAGAGGTTCTGTAGATCAAAATCTCTTTTCCTGTAGGACTAAGAAATGTGTCCTCAATTATCTCAAACCCATGATTTATAACATGGGAAAATGATTAGCAGCATCATGTAACCTAGTCCTTAATATGCAGGATTTTATATCAAATCTCATTATTAATCTTGTATATGTATCAGAGTGATAGTTTTCTGGGAGAAAAAAACAGAAAAACATACTTATTGTCCTTCTTCTTTGATGCTATCAAATCCATACATAATGTTGGGGGGAATCAAACAAAATATTTTTTTTCTTTTTGTGATGGACCCATATACTTCCTAGAAATAATTATAAACATTAGGGTTCCCATGGAGTATGCAGTCTTTTTTATCATATCATTGTAGGATATTAGTCAAGTAAATCGCTAAAGTGATCCTGCTTTCCTGTAGATTCCAATGCCTTTATCTGTCCCACAGTTCCAATTACCTCTTACACAGTATGTTTCCCACATGCACATTTATCTCCACTTGTGCTACCTGCCTCCAAAAGAAACAAGCTTCCACCCACTGATGGGAATTCAGCTTTGAGAATTACAAAGTTAAACCTGGAGACCCCGGAGATGAAGGATTAAAGCTTAACATTTCTTAAAAGACTGTAATCAGAAAGTGACCACTTGAGAAATGTTATTAAGATCTAATCCTTTGGAGAGAGGGGGAAAAGAATAAGAGAAAGTTGAAGCAATTAGGGAAAACACCCAAATTGGAAAATAAAATTCCCTTATTGATTCTTCTCTGAAATTAGCACTTACAGACAAAGCATGTTGTGGTGGGTTTTTTTTCTAGCTAAATTCATAACTGAAAGATTCCCAGAACTGAAAGACTCAAAGAATAGGTGCTTGAACTAACCCTCTTAAAATTAATTTATCAAATCACCAACCAATTATTTTGCCACTTGAATAAGGTCTAGCAATGTTGATATATGTATACAGCAAGGTATAGTTTTTTGTTGTTGTGTTTTGTTTTGTTTTGTTTTTGAGACAGAGTCTCACTCTGTTGCCCTGAGTAGAGTGCCGTGACATCAGCCTAACTCACAGCAACCTCATACTCCTGGGCTCAAGTGATCCTCCTGCCTCAGCTTCACAAGTAGGTGGGACTACAAGAGTATGCCACCACAGCTGACTAATTTTTTCTATTTTTAGTAGAGACGGGGTCTCACTCTTGCTCAGGCTGGTCTCGAACTCCTGAGCTCAAGCCATCCTCCCACCTCAGCCTCCCTGAGTGCTAGGATTACAGGCGTGAGCCACTGCACCCAGCCCAGCAATGTATAGTTTTACACAGAGAAAATTAGTAAAGCTATTTTTCATTGATGATATCTAAAGCACATTATGAATGCAATAAAATTGTCACTTTCAAACACAGCTGGCAACATAATAAATTGTTACAAACTTTCCGGAAAACATTATGATAATGCATATAGTATGTAACACTTCTTGACCTAGTTAATATGTTTCCTGTAATGATTACAAATAAATAATATCAAAAAAGTTATAAACACAAGAATACAAGAATAGCAACTACATAATGGAAATTAGCTACTTTTCTAACAGTAGGATAACAACTACACTTATCAATATACATGGACACAATTGAATATCATCCAGTAATTTTAAACTACTGTCAGAAATACATTGCATTATGGAGTTCCCTTGTAATGTAATGTTAATTTAAGAGCAGGATACTGCCTCAGCCATGCTGTTAGCTACAATCAACAGAGCAAAATCTGGCTAATTTCTGCATGTAAGAAATTCATTTAAACAACATTTGTCACTAGGGACTGGGAAAACAAGGCTGGGATGCTACACAGCCAGGAATAGGACAGATGTAGCCCAAGGAAAACACTATGCTGCTGTCATTGGGCGCCAACAACTCACCTGCGCTGCTGGCAGTACCAGTGCTAGGGTCTCAACACAAGCCTGAACTCACCTCTGCTGCTCCTCAGAAAATTAGAGGAAGTTGCCCCAACAACTTGACTGCCATCTCTACTGGATGTGATCCTGTGCAGTCCCTGTAACAGAAAGTCACCAGTGTCTGATTTAATATGACGTAGGAGTTTCTGATTGTTCATAGGACAATTCAGAGGACTTCATGAAAGCGAGAATATGACATTTTCAATTACTACAGTGGGAAAAGGACTCTGGTAAGTAATTCTCCAAATATAAGACAAGGGTTAAATGCCCTATGTATACAGAAATAATAACAAATATCCACCAGAAACACAAAATTATATTATACTATGGTTAAAACCAGTAAAACTATTGTCACTAGGAAAAGACTGAAATCAAAATAGTACTTGCATTCATACATTGAAGTTTGGCTCATTTTCTTGTCTATTAATATTTACCAATGTTCTATATTTTTCTATATGTTATTACAATACATTTGATTTGGGGGCATTCTTTCTTCTGTTGAGCCAAAGATTAAGTTTCTGATGTCAGGGGTGATGTATTTTTTCTAATCCAAATATGTCTTCTTTTATAGCACCTTAAGTAGGTCTCAGAACATATAGAGCACTTAGTAATATTTAAAGAGTGATACAGAAAGAGAAAATAG
>CAUYSK010085795.1:0-12859 GCA_963575035.1 Avahi laniger | reverse complement strand
AACATTTTGTCATGTTTGCTTCAGGTTTTCTACGTAGCAAAACATTTAAAATAAAGTTACATATTTTTAGTTGTTCGATTAATTTCTTTCTATTTTTAGTAGAGACGGGGTCTCGCTCTAGCTCAGGCTGGTTTCGATCTCCTGAGCTCAAACAAACCGCACGCCACAGCCTCCCAGAGAGCTAGGATTACAGGCGTGAGCCACCGTGCCTGGCCTGAGTTGATTTTTTAAAAGAGACACTGTCTCATCATGTTGCCCAGGCTGGCCTCAAACTCCTGGGCCGAAGTGATCCTTTTGCTTCAGCCTTTTGAGTATTTGGGTCTACAGGCTCACACTGAGCTGGCTTTGAGCTACTTATTTTGACAAAATGCAGGCACAGAAGCTCTGAAAAATTGCCTTTTGTAAGGGAAATTTACATCTATAAAGGAAATTCCATTTACAACAGTGTCTCCCTCTCTACACCAGGAAGAGAGGGATGACTAAATTACTAGAGAGTCTCATCAATGAAGAAGGTATCTGCTTAAATCTGCATAATTAAACTTACCTTTGCTTAAGGTGCTTTTCCTTAAGCACCATCTCATTTTCTTCTGGCCACACCATTTTTTTCAGTTCAGAGGATGGTATTTAAGCTCTGGAATTTCCTTCTGACTAAGGAACTTTCCCAAAAAAATGGAGTTGTCTTAAGACCTTCTCCCTAGGAATCTCATCAAATAATCAGGAAAAATTAACCACCTGAAAAGAGAAGATGCTGGCAGTCACCACCAGACCCAAACAGACTTTCCAAGGAAGCTCTGAGAGAGTACCTGGGGGGCTTTATCTGCATAATAAGACAGCCTTTGTTTTGTTGGGCCTCTCACTTTCAGTCCTATCCAGCTTCCAAAGAGTCTCATTTACAAAATAATGTCTGCCTCCAAAGCCTCAACCAGCTGGCACCTCTTCAAGTCTCATACTTCGTGTATGGCTCCGCTGTCCCTATGCACGTTAATGAATTTTGTATGCCTTTCTCTCCTATTACTCTGTCTTTTGTTAGCATATTTTCAGCAAACCTTCAGTGGGCGGAGAAGAAGCTTTTCCTTCACCCCTACATTATATTAAGGAACAGGCCCACTCTGGGAAAGTGAAGGCTTCCCCTGCAGCTGGTAACATTCGAATTCTCATGGTGCAGCCCAGGAAAGAAATACTT
The DNA here is from genome assembly GCA_963575035.1 of Avahi laniger. Classification (NCBI taxonomy): domain Eukaryota; kingdom Metazoa; phylum Chordata; class Mammalia; order Primates; family Indriidae; genus Avahi; species Avahi laniger. The sequence continues at coordinate 11,676 of CAUYSK010085795.1, read as the reverse complement.
ACCATCTCTCGTCTTGGTTTCAGGTCTTGCTGTGCCTTCTTCAAAAAATAGAATTATTTGGCGCCTGTAATCCTAGCACTCTGGGAGGCCGAGGCAGGCGGATCGTTTGAGCTCAGGAGTTCCAGACCAGCCTGAGCAAGAGCGAGATCCCGTCTCTACGAAAAATAGAAAGAAATTAGCTGGCCAACTAAAAGTATATAGAAAAAATTAGCCAGGCATAGTGACACGTGCCTGTAGTCCCAGCTATTCAGGAGGCTGAGGCAGGAGGATCACTTGAGCCCAGGACTTTGAGGTTGCTGTGAGCTAGGCTGACACCACAGCACTCTAGCCTGGGCAACACAGTAAGACACTGTCTCAAAAAAAAAAAAATCAAAAATAGAATTATTTGGGTCTCCATTTTTATGCTTGTGTGTATTATCTCTTTACTTGATAATATAATACCTATTCACTCATTCACTCGTTTAATCAACCGATGTTCACTGCAGTTAGCATTCTTGAACCTGCGAACATTGCACAAAGATCCAATTATTGAGACAACAAGCATTGCCAAAGAAGAAAGGGATTTTTAATACTACAGATGTCTCGTTGGGAGAACTGGAGAACCTGCCTCAAATCCATCTCTCCAATTAAAGGAGGTCATGGGCTATTAAAGGAGGGGCCATGTGCCTTGGGGCAGGTCATGGTGTAACTAACAAGGGGCTAAGTGCTTTGGGGACAGTGGGGGGGATGGTGAATCTAGTCAAGAAATCTGTCCACAGGCTTCAAAATCTCAGTTCCTCTGTCTTGCAGAAAATCCACCATTTTTGGGAAACATCTCAAAAGGTCAAGTAGTTAGTTAAGGGAGAGGATCTTATAGGGGTCATTGATATTTGTTCACTGAGGGGGCTGGTCACAGGAGCATCACCTTCGAATAAATCTAGAATGCTCATCGTAGCTAAACTGGCTCCAGCCCACCTGTTTACGGTCCCCTAACTTCACTTACTATTCCCTGGTCACGCTTGCCTTTCACTTCCTCAAAGACACTTAGTACTTTCCTGTCACTTAGCATTTGCACATGCCATCCCCTCTGCTGGAACGGCCCTACCTTCTAGTTTTCGCTTGACTGACTCTCATCACCCTCTAAAGTCAAAGGTTTCCATCTATCCTCTTTGTCCTCATCATGTCCCCCCCACCCGAAGCCAATATCTCACCATTTCACGTGGGCATCATCTGGCTGTGTTTGCTTTTGTCTCCTGCCAGGGGAACTCACAGCCACACCCTGGGACCCTCATTCAGACCTGAGGACCATCTTTTCTTCTGCAGAATGGGTGGCCCATCTACCCTCATTTTCATCACATACAGCTTATGACTCTGGCATGCATACTGATGTCATGCTGCAAACAAGTTTATAAAGTGACACTGAGTAGGTGCCAATGTGCCATTGCTCAATGAGGAAGGCCGTCTCTGTGTCACCTGCTGCTTACCTCTATTCTTATTCAAGCCTCTGTGATGGGAAGATGACACCTAAAGCTTCTTTTCTTCCTCAAGGGAGTTCCTTAGTTGCATCTAGATATGCATAAATTGCTCTGAATATGCTTCTCCCCCCATAACAACCATCCTCAAAACTTGTTGAGCAAGGTCAATGTTGGTTCCCATGCTTTTCATCACTTTACTGCCTCCTTTTCATAACTGCTTAATAGAGCCACATTTGTCAGAAGGACTGGGGGCCCTCTGTGCTGTGGGCTCAACCACAGGCCCAGTGCAAGCCCCATTCATGATGCCATGGTGACCAGTACCCCTCTGTTAACATACTCCTCCAGAAATGTGTTTGTTTGCTCATTCAACAAATATTTACTGAGTGTTAGCTTTTGAGCCAACTCACAACCTCTATTTATCAAGGTGAAACAGATGGATGAGGCACAGTCCTTGTTCTCAAGGAGCATCTGTGGTGTGGGGGGGATGGAGAGGACAGGAGAGAGTCCAAACCCAGATCATCCCAAAGCAATGTGGCGAAAGCATGAAGGAAGGGTTCTAACATAGCCCAGGGGTTCTGGGAAGGCTTCCTGGAGGGAAGCCTTGGAGACGAACAGTTCTTGATCTGGTGAAGAGGATGTCCTTCAGAAATCCAGCCGACTTCTGGGGGATGATGTTCAGAGTTGCCAAATCTCCTTGGATACCTGTTTAGAGACCATCTCTACTGTAGGCAGCGGCCTGACCCCACCCACACTCAAGGTTCAAAACTAAGTGGCCTGAAACTACCAAAGCTGCACCTCGGTTCCCACAGAATGCAACCCTTGAGCAGGTAAAGAGGGCAGCCCCTCGCTGCAGCTTCCTGATAGAAGCCAGTGCTTTCTGGGGGGATATTATCTGCCTTACTCTCTCCTGTGCTTTTATACCTACATCCGGCATACACTAAAAAAATTACAAGACATGTGAAGGAGGAGGAAAATGTGATCCTTCATCAGGCAAAAAGAAATAATCAACAGAAGCAGACCACAGATGGCCCAGATGTTGGAATTAACAGACAAGAATTAGAATAACTATTTAAATATGAAGAGTTATTAGAATAACTATTTAAATATGTTAAGGAATTTACATAAAAAGATAAATATAGGAAAACATGGAGTAATTCAACAGAGAAATGAAAACTATTAAAAATGGAAATTTTTGAATTAAAATACACAATATCTGAAATGAAGAATTTATTTATAAATTTAATGATAGGTTGGACACAGGAAAAGAAAGAATTAGTGGACTCAAAAAAATGCAGTAAATATACAATTATCCTGTAACCCAGAAATTGCACTCTTAGGTGTTGTCTTAGTCTGTTTTCTTCTGTTGCTTATAAAAGAATACCTGAAACTGGGTAACTTATAAAGAAAAAGAATTTATTTCTTACAGTTATGGAGGTTGGGAAATCCAAAGTTGAGGGGCCGCATCTGGTGATAGCCTTCTTGGTGGTGGGGACTCTCTGTGGTGTTCCAAGGCAGTGCAGGGCACCACATGGGGCTGAACGTGCTAACTTGCTAGCTTTGGTCTCTCTTCCTTTTCTTATGAAGTCACTAATTCCCCTCCTATGACAACCCATTAATCCATTAACCCATTAATTCATCAATGAATCCAATCACCTCTTAAAGGTCTCACCTCTCGGTATTGCCACTTCGGGGGTTAAGTTTCAACATGACTCTTGGAGGGGACGTTCAAACCATAGCAGGCATTTACCGAGAGAAATGAAACCCTGTGCTCACACAAAAACCTGTACATAAATGTTCATAACAGCTTTGTTGGTAAGAGCCGAGAACTGGAAATAACCAAGATGTCCTTTGATGAGTGAGTGGCTTAAACAAATAATAATACATTCATACCACAGAATCCAACTCAGCAGTAAAAAGGAACAAACTACTGATAACTGCAACAACTTGAATCTACCTCAAGGGAATTCTGCTGAGTGAAAAAAGCCAATCTCGCCTTTCCGGCCGGATCTTAGGGGGTGGAGCAGCGTCGCCGCCGCCGCCGCCGCCGCCGCCGCCGCCGCCGCCGCCGCCGCCGCTGCCGCCGCCGCCAAGATGGCGGCGCCCGAGGAGGCGGTGTTTCGCGAGAAACCGAGCCACAAAAAGTACCGGGCCGCCCTGAGGAAGGAGAAACGAAAGAAGCGTCGGCAGGAACTCGCTCGATTGAGAGACTCAGGACTCTCACAGAAGGAGGAGGAGGAGGACGCTTTCACTGAAGAACAACAGCTGGAAGAAGAGAAATTGGAGAGAGAGAGGCAAAAGTTGCACGAGGAGTGGTTGCTGAGGGAGCAGAAAGCACAGGAAGAATTCAGAATAAAGAAGGAAAAGGAAGAGGCAGCTAGGAAACGGCAGGAAGAGCAAGAGAGAAAGTTAAAGGAAGAATGGGAAGAACAGCAGAGAAAAGAGAGAGAAGAGGAGGAGCAGAGACTACAGGAGAAGAAAGAAAGAGAGGAAGCTGTGCGGAAGAGGCTGGGTCAAGCCGAAAACGAGTTGGAAAATGGTGCTACATGGCAAAACCCAGAACCACCCACGGATTTAAGAGTAATGGAGAAGGATCGAGCTAATTGTCCGTTCTACAGCAAAACAGGAGCTTGCAGATTTGGAGATAGGTGTTCGCGTAAACATAATTTCCCAGCATCTAGTCCCACCCTTCTTATTAAAAGCATGTTTACAACGTTCGGAATGGAGCAGTGCAGGAGAGACGACTACGACCCTGACGCAAGCCTGGAGTACAGTGAGGAGGAAACGTACCAGCAGTTCCTAGATTTCTATCATGACGTGCTCCCCGAGTTTAAGACTGTGGGGAAAGTGATTCAGTTCAAGGTCAGCTGCAACTTGGAGCCGCACCTGAGGGGCAACGTGTATGTTCAGTACCAGTCGGAAGAAGAATGCCAAGCAGCCCTTTCTCTGTTTAATGGGCGTTGGTATGCAGGACGGCAGCTTCAGTGCGAATTCTGCCCAGTGACCCGGTGGAAAATGGCAATTTGTGGTTTATTTGAGATACAACAGTGTCCAAGAGGAAAACACTGCAACTTTCTTCATGTGTTCAGAAATCCAAATAATGAATTTTGGGAAGCTAATAGAGACATGTACCTGTCTCCAGATCGGACTGGCTCCTCATTTGGTAAGAACTTGGAGAGGAGAGAGAGGATGGGCCACCACGACGAATACTATGGCAGGCCGAGGAGGAGGAGAAGCCCCAGTCCAGACCACTCCTACAAGAGAAATGCGGAATCTGAGAGGAAAAGGAGAAGTAGTCACAGGGGGAAGAAATCTCACAAACACTCGTCAAAGAGTCATGAGAGGCGCCGTTCACGAAGTAGAGGAAGAAAAAGGGACAGTAGCCGGGGCTGGGGCAGCCGGAGCCCGAGCCGCAGGAGCCGCCGGAGCCGGAGCCGGAGCCGGAGCCGGAGCCGGAGCTCATCTAGGTCCAGGAGTCGTGGTAGGAGGAGGTCAGACAGTAGTGACAGAACTACTCAGAGTCCCAAATCCAAATAAATCTGTTTTGTTCTTAAAAAAAAAAAAAGCTAATCTCAAAAGCTATGCACTGCATAATTCCATTTATGTAACATTCTTAAAATAACAAAATTAGATGGAGAATGGATTGGTGGTTGCCAGGGGTTAGGGGTGGGGTGGGGGTGTGATAGGGAGGTGGAAGTGGCTGGAAAAGGGTAACATGAGGAAACGTTGAAGGGATGGAACTGTTGTGTATCTGGACTGTGGCAGTGCATACATAAACACAACATTTGTGATTACATTGCATAGGACTAAACACACATGTGCATGTGCACACACACATGTACACAAGATCAATACAAGTAAAACTGAGAAAATATGAATAAGATTGGTGGATTGTATCAAGATCGATATCCTGGTTGTGATATTGTACTATAGTTCTGTAAGACGTTACCACTAGGGGATAGTAGGTAAAGAGTCCATGGGCTCTCTCTGTATTATGTCTTACAACTGCATGTGAATCTTTATTTGAAGGAGGAGGAGGAGGAGGATGGAGTGTCAGAGGACTGTGAGACAATATCCAATGATCTAATATAAATGTAGGCAATAGACCAGAGAGAGATAAAAATGGAATAGAAGAAATATTTGAAGATTTAGTGGCTGAAAATTTTCCAAAATTGATGAAAGATATCAACCCACAGATTCATAAATCTCATGAACCCCAGGATAAATACAAAGGAAAAAAACTACAACTAGGCATATGCTAGTGAAACTACTGAAATTCAGAATTAAAGAGAAAATCTTAGAAGTAGCCAAAGGAAAGAAAACATTACCTTCAATGCCACAACAAAAAGAATGATGGTTAATTTTCACCTAAAACAATGAAAACCCAAAGTCAATTAAATGGTATCTAAAGTGTCTAAAGAAAAAAAGTACCAACTAAGAGGTCTATACCCAGTAAAGTGTAGGAAAAAAATCTAAGAGAACTTACTGTCAGTGGAACCACTACAAGAAATACTAAAGAAAATACTTTAAGGGGAAATTATCTCAGATTGAAAGCCAGATCTTTAGGAAGAATAAGTAATCCCAGAAATTATAAGTATTTGGATAAATATAAAAGACAGTTTTTTAAAAGATTTCTTTAGCCAGGCATGGTGGCTTGTGCCTGTAATCCCAACTATTCAGGTGGCTAAAGCGGGAGAATCACTTGAGCCCAGGAGTTCATGATCAGCCTGGGTGATATGTTAATAATATGTCAATAATAATTTTTTTTGACACTGTCAAAAAAAATCCTTAAAGACTCTTAACTATTTAAAGCAAAAATAATAATTTATGTGAGATTTATAACATGTAGAAATAAGTATTTGCCAATAGCTCAAAGGACAGGAAGAGATATTTTGAGCAAGAACAGTTCAATTTTTACATTGTGAAGTGGCATAATACTAGTGCAAGGAAGACTATTATAAGTTAAGGTTGCGTGTTGTAATGTCTAAAATACTACTGAAAATACTACAAAGAGGCATAATAAGTATATTGTACATTCAATTCTCACACCTGGGTAAGATGGGCATTGCCACTTAATTTCACAGATAGAGAAACAGAGGCATGGAGAGGCTAAAGCTTTGCCGGAGGTCCCCACGTAGGAAATAGGTGCACCAGAACTCAACCCAGTGCCCCTTCTATCATTCCAAGGGTTGACAAACTTCCTTTGTACAGGCCTAGATAATATTTTAGGCTTTGTAGGACACAGAGTCTCTGTCACAACTACTCAACTCTGTGCAAAAGCAGCCACAGACAACATATAAACAATCTAGCATGGCAGTGTTCTAATAAAACTTTATTTACAAAAACAGATGATAGGCCAGATTTGGCCCATAGGCCAGAGTTTGCCAATTTCTGCATTATTCTGCCATCCAGTGGTCTTCGGTCTGATCCGCAGCCAGGGTCCAGAACCACTAGCATAGCCAACAGGCTGTGTTTGGTCTGAACACTTGGCTGTCCCAGCCCTCCCCCTTTCCCAGCACCCTTGGGGCTCTGGCCCCAGCATTTTGGTAAACAGAAGAGCTCAGTTCCTTTTCACTGTCACCTCGGGGGAGATATCCAAGGAAAGGCCAGGACCGGAGCACACTGTGCTCCCTCGGCTTCCCTCTTTCCAGTCTTAAAATAGACCCCAGCAACTCCCTCACTCCCCTCACACAGCTGCCTTCTGTGGCCTTTTGCTTACAGCTCCCTCCCTCTGGGCCTCTAGCCCTTGGAGTCAGCGGAGCTCTTGGCCATCAGGATTTTAAAACACATAGGAACTATATTTGTAACGGGCTGCTGTGCTCAGATGATGCCCCGTGACTAATCCTCAACAATCGATGATTCTCTGGCAGCCAGAGGGACCAGAACCAAAGTCCTAACTGAGGGCCAGGCAGGAAACCATACAGTTGTTCTGCTTTCGCTCCCCTTGAGGAGCAATCCCCAGGCTGTCATTTAGGGGCTGCTCTGTAGATTTCCACTTACAAAATGTTCCCAAGCTATTTTCAGCAGTTTTTCCTCCCAGGACTCCTACCCCATCTATTAGCTGACATGGTTGGGTCAACTTTGTAATTAAAGAAATCAAATTCTCATTTGTGTTTAACAACTAACTCAAGATCACAGAGGCCACTTAGGGTCAGAATCAGAATTAAAATTCGTCCTGCATTGCCAGGTTCACCCGAAAGTCTGTCACCACTTCTTGAGCCTGGGAACCACCTCAAGACTTTGGACCAATTTTAAAGGTCAGTCTTTTAGCCTGTCCTGACCAGCTGCTTAGGCTTCCCAAGGTCAGAGACATTGCAGGGAAGATTGTGCTTAGAGGCTGCAGAACAAATCCATTGATCACCTCTACAGCATGTTTGTACAAATGAAAAAAGCTGCCTGTACTGGGCAGTCATAGTTGCATGGAGATGTGAGTTGACTAGCAGGTCAGGCACCAATTTCAAACCCACTAGCCCCCTTGACTGAGTGCCTTTGTGCCGTGTACAACCTATACAACCATACCAGGGGCCTTGCTGATGAAGCAGCCTAGGAATTTCAAACTCTAACCATTCTCCCAGAAAAAAAAAAGTGGAGGCACCTTTTTCGCTGATAATATAGGAACATACAATTGCCTAAACCTACTGGTTGTAAGGACATTACCAAGCTGCCCTACTGTATACTGTGCTAGGTTCTGGAGACCCTAAGTTCACCAAGGTGCCACTCAGCCCTCACCTCAAGGAAGTAGCCTAGTAGGGAAAACAGACACCAAGATGATTTCAATACAATGTGGCCAATGCTATCTTAAGAGGTTAACTCAAGGTATTAAGTGGACTTATGCTATGTTGCTCAGGCTGACCAAAAAGAAAAAAGACGTAGACTTAGAAGGACAATTATCCATATTTCATCAAATCAAAGATTTTAAGGTGCATGTACCACACACACACAAACACAAAATATATCATCCAGATATTTAAATATATCATTCAGATTTATTTTATTTTATTATTTTATTTTGAGACAGGTCTTGCTCTGTTGCCTGGGCTAGAATGCAGTGGCATCATCATTGCTCACTGCAACCTAAAACTCCTGGGCTCAAGCAATCCTTCTGCCTGAGCCTCCAAAGTAGCTGGGACTACAGGCTTGTGCCACCATGCCTGGCTAATCTTTCTATTTTTTGTAGAGATGGGGTCTCACTTTTGCTCAGGCTGGTCTTGAACTCCTGACCTCAAGTGATCCTCCTGCCTCAGCCTCTCAAAGTTCTGGGTATGAGCCACTGTGCCTGACCTTTCAGACATATTTAGATAAATTTTATCTTATATCACTCTGGTCCATATCCAAAAAGGGAAATATAAGTAAAATAAGTTGGTTAAAGTGTTGCTGAAACTTGTTCACATTCAGAACCCAACTCTTCTGAATCACTTTTTATGCAGAGCTGTATTCTCTACACTGCGGTCCTCTGTGCCATCACGTGTGTGGGGGGGTGGCATTTCCCAACGTGGTACTCCACTATTGTCTCTGGGATTTTCTTCTAAGATACTGAGCACATCGCAACTGTTGCCCTTAAGAATGCGTCCTGCCTTCAGAGATGCTAACCTGCGGAGGAGGACGGTGCGTTTTAGAACTGGCGTGATGGGTTACCCAGCCCTGGGGAGGGCAGGTTGGCTCCGCAGTGTCCATGACAACAAAATGTGCTCCCAACAATTGAGCGGCCAGCTGGAGAGTCTTAAACCTCCTTGTGCATGACAACTATTGCAACAAAATGCTGCGGAATTATATTTAAACACCATCCAAAACAGTGCTTTGTTTCTCTTGAGGAGGGCAGGCTCCCTGAAGGAGGGGCTGGGGAAGCAACCGAGCCTCCCTGGGCTAGAAGACACTTGCCCCACAGAGGCTTCTCCGCTGAGTGAAACACACTAGGCTGACCCACTTTGGCAATCATACCTCAAGGGCTGGTCCTGGGGACATGCCCTCTTAGAATGGAAATGTTCATAGTCTGATCTACCCTGAGATCCTAAGGGTCTAATTTCCTCCCGAGGATATAAAGCAGGTTCAGGTGTGGTGGCTCTAGGGCATACAGTGACCCCTTCCCACCCTGGCCCCTCCAGCCTGTGGGCTCTAGACCCCCTGGATGAGGCACTGGACATCCTAGTCCTTCTTCTCACCCACCCACCCCCCGCCCTGGCATGCTGCCAGGGCCTGTCCACTGGCAACACTGCCCCATCTGCCCTCCTCTCTCATTCCATGGGTCTGTCCTCACCTGGAGCCCCAGCCACTTTCCGAGGTCTGCTCGTTGCAGACCCTGGGTGACCTCCTCACCACCTTGCACCATGCAGTGGCTGAAGCCTTCTGGTCGGTCTTCTTGCCCCTGATCCACTGGGCACATCATGGCCAGCCAATTCTTTCTCAAAATATCATTCTGACCATGCCCCTGTGTAACCTAAACCCCTTTGGTGATTGCTCAAGGCACCCAAGGGGCTAGCCAGGAAGGGTGGGAGAGGGTGTTCTGGGAAGAGACCAGCCACAGGAAGGCCAGGAGTGCTCTAGTCCCTGAGCACCTGCATGTGCCTCCGGGAGGCTGGAGTGGAGGATGAGCGGCAGTCCAGGGCCTGCAGGGCCTGGACCACCTCATCGGTTCATGAGGGCAGGGGCCACGCCGTTCATGAGGGTTTGTGAGCCACACTGAGGAGCTGGCATTACAGGGAAGGCCCAGGGGAGGTGTTTTCCAGAGTGAATTAGTGTAGCTCTTCTCGAACTGTAACGTGCATTGGAGTCACCCGGGGATCTTGCTAGAATGCAGATTCTGGTTCAACAGGTCTGGGGTAGGGGCCGAGAATGTGCGTTTCTAACAAGCTCCCAAGGTGATGTCGATGCTGCTGGTCTTTGGATCCCACTGTGTGTATCAAGGGGCTACGGTGAGTTGTCTGGCTGTCAGAATACAGAATACATTACCCACGTGGCTAAGAGTTCATTAATTCATTCAGATATTTACTGGGTGCCTACTATATGCCTGATGGTGTCCTAGCTTTGGAAATACATCAGACAATAAAATTGCTGTAAATAAATAAAATAAAGCTGCAAAAGTCTCTGCCCTCATAATGCTGACATTCTGGAAGGGAAGACAGATGATAAGACAAGATGCAGTAAATAAGCAAAGTATGATATACCGTTATTTGCTAGAGGGGTAGGGAATGCTGGGGGTGGGGCGCTATTCATGGAGCACGGCCAGGGAAGACCTTACCAGGAGCAGACACCGGAAGGCAGCGAGAGAGTGAACCATCTGGGGAAGAGCCTCCTGGACAGAGTGACAGCAGGTGTGAGTGCCGAAGCAGGAGTGTGCCCTGCTATCTGAGCAACAGTGGGGAGACCAGCAAGGGGATGCACAGAGCATGTGGACTGTGTCTTACTCGATTTCAGATACAATTCGCTTAGCACAGCACAGAACAAAGCGTGGCTGATCAAAGGTTTACAGTAGTTTCTGGGGCTGTGGCAGCAGGTGCAGACAAGTGCAACCCTCTAGGTCACTGTCCTCACCTGGACTCTGTTCTTGAGCGACTGCTCAGGCCCCGGAGGGTGGGCGCTCACATGTGCACGTGCACAGACACACACATGCTCCAGGGAGCAGCAGCCATGCACGGATCCTGGGTCTTGCACTGCTCTCTTGGGTTTTAGGGGAAGATCAGCACCTAGATAAAAACGAGATGGAAGACCCCCTATCCCATGGCCCCGTCTCTCCCTGACTCCCAAGGCCAGCTTGAGCCTTGACCATGCTCTGGGAGGCCCTTTTGTCACTACCTTCCACAGGTCCCAGCCTGGACCTCAGTTGGGCCCGACCCCTGCTGCCGCCCTCAGGGCTGTGCCTCAGCACTGCTCTTGGACACACCTGCCCCTCTGTGGCCACAGGAAGAGGAAGGGTGCAGGAGGGGAAAGCGGGGGTATTGACGCCAGGCTCTGACCCCTCCTCCCTCTCTCCCTCTCTAGGTGGCTGCTCCCTCCTGCAGAACCCTGTCTCGGGACTCACCTTTCTTTTTTTTTTTTTGAGACAGAGTCTGGCTCTGTTCCCCGGGCTAGAGTGAGTGCCGCGGCATCAGCCTAGCTCACAGCAACCTCAAACTCTTAGGCTCAAGCGATCCTCCTGCCTCAGCCTCCCGAGTAGCTGGGACTACAGGCATGAGCCACCATGCCCGGCTAATTTTTTCTATGTATTTTTAGTTGTCCGATTAATTTCTTT
>CAUYSK010085793.1:0-31013 GCA_963575035.1 Avahi laniger | reverse complement strand
TGAAATCTTGGCCGCAGCTCAACAGACCATCAGTGCAAGCGAGAGTCCTGGGCCTGGTGGCCTCGCATCCCTGGGCAAACACCGACCCAAAGGCTTCTTTGCCACCGAGGTAGGCGGCTTGGGGTGGGGGCGCACACACCCGCCTGGAACTGCATTGCTTTTTCCCGGTGCCACATGCTGGTCCTGGAGGGGGGACACACCTCCTGGGGTTCCCTCCTTTCTCCCCGCCTGGGAGGCCTCCTTTCCTCTCTGCGCACCCTCTTCCTCCTTATCCCCTGTCCCCAGATGCCACCTCTCTCGTTTCCTCTCTCCACTTGCCATCGCTACTCATGCTCGCTTTCTTGTCCCACCTCTTCCTGTCCTTCTCCGTCCCACCTCCGTGTTGTCATAGATGGAGTTCCCCCAGGGTAATAATAGGTGCTCAGCATGTGGTAATTATCAAAATGTTAATTATCATCTCTGTCCCCACTCTGCTTGCTTTTTCCCACAAGAGGCTGCCCTACAGTGGGTGTTGATCATTTTTGGACATGGCGTTTTACCCGGATTATCTTGTTCGTTCTTTAGAACCATCCTGTGAGGTTCACACAGTTGTTGGCCCATTTACAGAGGGGGAAACTAAGGCTCAGGGGAGCCAGGGTTCGACTCAAGCAGTCGGGCCTCTGACCCCATGGTCTGGCCACAGTCCCGGCTATGCTGGTGGGGTTCTGCCGGCCCCTTCCTGGCTGTCTACCCCACTGGGCTGTGCCTGTCACAAGAGCGCATTTCCCACCAGGCCCACCAGCGCCGCTGCCTCTAGCTGTCCCTTCCAGAGGCCACTCTGCCCTACCTCTCCTCAGTGCTTCCCTCTCTGCCCAGGCCCTGCACTCTGGCCAAAGCCACCACCTAGTGGCCAAGGGGCCATTTACTCTCAAACTGGGTTCTTTGGGCTTGAGGGGGCCGTGGACTGACATAGTCCTTCTCGAGTAACGCTTATAAATGCATAAAGTGAAATACATAAGATAACAACAGAAGTTACACTAAAATATAGTTAGCAAAATATTTTTAAAAAGCAAAACTTGGAATGTCAAGATATCAGCTTTTCATCAACATATTAGACAGCAAGATCAGGTGGTGGATCTTAAGACGGCTCTAATTTCAAAATCATGAGGCAGGTAAACACTGCTTTGAAAAGTGTGCACCACCGTGTCAGGGTCTGGAAATAGCTGCGATTTCTACTGAGGATATAGCACAGGTCTTGCTGAGACTCGCAGGGTTTGTTGCTTGCATCCTGAATTGAGGAAAGGTTGAGTTTTCATTGGAGGGTAATGAAAACAAAGACATGTTTTTTTCTTGTCCAAGTGCACAGGTACCCCAGAGTCAGTCCACACGCCCACCCCCAAGGATTAGACCGCCTGCTCTAGAGCATCTTATACTTTTACAGGAATCGAGAGCAGGGGCAGATTTTGCACCAGAACTCCTGGAATTTCTTTCTGATTTAGGGGCAAGGGGTCCTCGGCCACTTCCCAGGGCTCGCCAGAGTGCCCTGTGGGCCACAGGCCCTCACTTTATGCTGGGCCTTGGTTTCTCAAAGGATCTGAAATCCCTGTGGCTGTTAAGGGTCACCTTCTGTGCCCATCTCCCCTTGGGCTCAGTGTAAGTGTCCAAAGCACATGAGCGTCAAAGCCAGGCGGGACATGGTTTCAAATCCTGACTTCCTCTAGCTTACTGTGTCATTTTGGACCATGCTGCTTAAATTTCTGCGTCTCAGTTTCTCGCTCTGTAAAATGGGGTTAAAGTTAAACCTTGCTGGTTTGTAGGAGGATTAAATGAGTTGAACTCCCAACATAACAGTCTCTCAACAAATGGTGGCTTCCTTCTTTCCCCCATTTCCTTAGTCTCAGAGATGTTTCTCTTGTGCCCTCTGATATGAGGAAGTCATTCCCACCTTCTCCAAAACACTTACCCTGGAGTTTTTGAAACTTCACATCCAGCCCTGAGTTCCACAGACATCCAGGTCATCACCTGTGGATGTCAGTTGGAATCTAGCCCAAACACCACTTCTTATTTCTTAATCCCCTCTGCTGCCTCTTTCTCCAGTCCCCTTCCAGCCTGTTCTTGAATGCCCTTGAAGACAGGGAGCTCACCACCTCCTGCTGCAGTTATTCTATGTGTGTATGGACTTTTGCAAAATTCTTCCTTAAATGGAGCCCAAATCTACCTCTCCTGGGCTCCTACCTTTTTGTCACTGTTTTCTCCTTCTGTCATCTTCTTCTGTCCTCACTCTCCCTCCAGTACCACCTCACAGTCCTCAGCAAACTTCTTGACAACCACCTGGGAAGGAGGGGGGCGCAGGAGAGGGAGAGAGAGCTTCTCCGTTTTACAGATAAAACAGTCTCAGCGATTTGAATTCATTTGCCCGCGGTCTCTGAGCAAGTGTGTATGAAATCAGACAGGACCAAGGCCCGAGTCCCCTTCCCCTGCACCAAGGTTTCTAACACCCGCACTGTTGACACAGTTGGTCCTTATAATTTCTGTCTTCTGCCTTTGCAAATGCACCTACTCGCTAAAATTTATTTGAACCCCCAAATCAATATGCACAAGTTTTTTGTGGTTATTCCTAAATGTACGCACGGCGGTGAAAATTTGGAGTCGCGCTGTGTGCACGCGCCCAGATGGGGTTGAATGAGGCGATGTTCTGCCTCCTCGATTCAGCTCTCACACTGTGAACAAGGGTTCTTTTCTTGGTCTATTTAGCACCATGTGTTTTTGCATCTTTGTGCTTTTTATTGGTGATTTCAATGTTTGAGATGTCCCCCAAGCACAGTGCCGAAGTGCCGTATAGTGTTCCTAAGTGCGGGAAGGCTGCGATGCATTTTAAGGAGAAAACACGTGTATTAGATGAGCTTTATTCAGTGAGTTAAAGGGCCGTTGGCTGTGAGTTCCATGCGAATGAATCAACGATATGTATTAAGGTGTCTTTCAACAGAAACACACATGAAACAAGGTTATGTATTGATTAGTTGACAGAAACGCATGGCAACTTCATAGAACATTCCAGAATTGACTATATTTGGCGCTGCGTAATTCCTTGTTGTGGAGGCCTGTCCTGTGCATTGTAGGACACTCAGCAACATCTGTGGCCTCTACCCTCTAGATGCCAGTAACGAATGTCTCCAGATACTGCCCAATGCCCTAAGGGGGGCACAATGACCTCTCGTTGAGAACCACTGCCCCACACCATTCTAAGGGTAAAAGATTTTCAGCCCCGGGTTTACCCTAAGTAGGCTTAGATTCAGGATGCTGCCATATTGGCTCGTTCATTTATTCGGCATTTATTGGAGGCCTGGGATGTGCCCTCAGTAATGCCATTTCTTCATGCCTCCTTCCAACTGCATCTCGCCCTCACCTCACTCTGAATTTCCCTCCCCAGGGCTGTAAACCTCCCCCACGCGTTTCCCTCAGACAAATGTGGATTCAAATCCTGAGTTCCTCTAACTCACTGTGCCACGTTTGGACCACGTTACTTAGTTTTGCTGTATCTCAGTTTCCTGTTCTATAAAATGGGGCTTAAGCCGACCTTGCCCAGTTCTTATGAGGATTAAATGAGATTAACTGTATCGAAGCAAGCTCTCAACAGGTGGTGAGCCTCTAGGGCTAAAAAATAAACTAGAGACCCCACCTTGATCACCAGTGAGCCCTGCATGTGCCCCAGACACCCCACAACAGCATATGAGACCGAGTGCAGAGTCTCTGATATGAGATTAGAGCGAGTCCTGTTTCCACTCATTTAACAAATATACTGAGCGCCCAGGAAATGCCACAATGTGAGGCCCACCCTGAGTAAACTCAGCTGCAGGACAGCCAAGATCCTGGTACTCATGAACTTACCATCTGAGCTCCAGAGAGCCCCTGCCCCAAGATGGGCCCTGACACCAGCCAGTAACAAAACCAGGGGCTTCCCCGCCCCCACCTCCCAGATGCGAATCTCACGGGCACTCACCTGAGTGCTTCCGTGGGGCCCCTTTCCCTGTGTCCAGGAGACCAATGGTCATTTGCCCTGTAGAACCCCTCCTTTTCTTCTCTTAATTCTTGGACCTGTCCCTGGGCTACCCCCAAGCCCTCCCTCTCATGTTGAGGACTCTCTCTATCCCCATCTCTGCCCCTTCCCACCTGCCATTCTGATCTCTCATCTCTCTTTCTCACCCTCCACAGAGGCCCCTTCGAGAGGTTTCTGCACCTCGGTGGCCTCTCTCAGCGTCGATCTCATTCTCTTGCGTCTCTCTTTCCTATTCTTTTTGGTTTCTTTCCCGTCTTGACTGTCCTGCCTGGCCCCCTCTGCATCTGGACCAGAGGCAGTGCGGGGGCCCATGGTCACCCAAGGCTTCTGGCTTAGGTCTGCACGACAGTGAACAGGAGCAAAACATTGTATAAGCTGCCATATTTAAGGACTTGGAAACTGGGAGATATCAACCCTTCCCCAAAGACACCCTCTGGCCTACCGCCTAGGGCAGGCGGGGAGGAGACCCGCGGATGCCAAGCCTGGGGTGCACAGCCCAGGCACATCCGCTGTCGGTCAAGGCGGTTCTTGGGCTGTGTCTCCTCCTAGGGCTCAGGTGTCCGTCTGTCTGTCGCGTCTGTATGGCTCTGGCTTTCTCAGCTACCGTCTCTGTTGCCCGACCACTGATGCCCAAGGGCTCCCCTGTCCCCCAAGTCTGTGCGCGGGTGCCGGTTTCAGCCTGTCTCTCACTCAGTCTGGGAATTTCTCTCTCTTTCCTGGTGGCCTTCCCTGCGCTGTCTTTCCCTCCTGGGGCTGCTCGGGCGCTGTCTCGTCAGGGTGGCCAGGACTGCCTTTCCCTCCCGCCCCTCTGGGCCCCTCTTGCTCCCCCAGCTGCCTCGCTTCTTCTCCTGCCCCTGTCATCTGTCCCTCCGCCTTCTGCACCCGATCGCTGTCTCCCTGTCCTGCGCATCTCTCATTCTCCCCATCTTTCTCTCTCCCCATCTCTCTCTGTGTCCCCATATCTGTCTCTGTCTCCCCCTCTGTCTCTGTCTCTCCATCTATCTTCCTCTCCGTTCTCTCCCCGAGCCCCTCTCGGGAACTGTCTCCCTGGCAGGAATGTCCCAGCCCTCTGTCATCCCGTGCCCCAGCACCGGGGCGCACAGCCATTGAGGAGGTGACAGAGGAGCCGGGCCTGCAGGCCGGCTCACTGAGGGGGGAGTCTGCCCGGCAGCCGGTGACGTCACGGGCAGCTGGCTCGCTCTGATTGGCTGCGCCCTCTGCGCGGGAGAGGCTGTTCCCCGTAGTTGGTGGCGGTCAGCCTGCCCCGTCTGGAGTCCGCCGCCTCAGACAGCATTATGGCTCTTCGGTCATTCCGACATCTCTGTCGCTCTGACTCTTCTTATGTCAAGCTAACCCACTTTTTGAGCCTTCCCCCTCCACATCGGAGTGTCTCTTGTCAGTTTGCGAATCTAAGGCCCCCTGGTCACTCTCATCCTCCTCTGTCATTCTGAACCTCCCCTGTCGCTCTGACTGCCCCACTGTCACTCTCATCAGTTCCCTCTGATCCCCCCCTCTGCCACTCTGACCCCTGCCCTGTCAACTCTGACGCTTCTCATCACTCTCACCCCTCTGCTGTCGCCCTGGTCCCTCCCCCATCACCCTGACCCCCCACCTCCCTCTCCTCCCCTCCTCGCCCTTCCTCTCGCCTGGACTCTCCTCTCCGCCTTCGGCCCTCGCAGCCCCGCGGGCTTTCCGCCTGGTCGCCTCCCCTTCTCCTCCCTCTTCACCCCGTCCTTCCCCCTGTCATTTGATCTTAGCGTTTTCCAGCCGCTCTGATCTGTTTTCTCTGACGCCTCTTTGATCTCCTCCTTGCTTACTGGCTGATCGAGGACAAGACCCTTCTCTCTCTGATCCACGGCCCGTTTCGTTATCATCCAAATGGGTGTGATCGGCCCTAACTCACCGGCTTGTTTTGGGATTCGGCGCGGACATGCGCAGAGAGCAGCGGGCAAGATGGCCGGGCGAGAAGCCCGCCTTCCCCTGCCGCCTCCTCTGCGCACCGCACGCTGCCTTTGTCTTTGCAGGGCTCTGCCCCCACGATACGCACGGCCAGCCACAGGACAGGGCGGAAAACCCGGCAGGGTATTGGCTGGTGCTTAAGGAGAAGCGGGAGGAGAGGAACATTCAGCAAAGTCGAGAAGAATTGGGCAGGCTGAGACTCGGAGAAGAGCAGAATGGCAGGAAATAGGTCAAAGTGGGGATGTGTTCGGGAGATACCTCCTGGCGCCTCCTTGGAGCTGGCCCTGTGCTCTTTGATGGGGATGTTCAGAGGAAAGGGACTGAGGCTTTGCCCTCGGGGTCCTCCCCATATCTTTCAGGGTGTCTTGTATTGCCTCCTGTGAGTCCTTCATTCTACAAATATTTATTAAGCACCTACTATGTGCTGGACCTGATCCTGGGCTCTGAGGGTGTAGGAATGAACCAAACAAGATCACTTCCTTTAGGGAATTTACATTTGAGGGGATAAAATGTAGCAGAATTGGGTTCTGTCGTGTATGAGACAAGAAACCAAATAACAGTGGCTTGAACAAGATAAATGCTTTTATATCTTTCATGTTAAAGTAGTCTGGAGTAGGTAGCTTCAGCCAGGTTGGCAGCCTCCATGATCATGAAGTCCTAGGATCCTTCTCAATTTCTGCTCCACCATCCTAGCCTTGCTTCTAACCACAAAGTGGCCTCATAGTCCAAGATGGCTGCTGGTACTCTAGCTATTGCACTAGCATTCCAGGTAGCAGGAATAAGGAAAGGTAGAAAGGCGGAAGGGCAAAAGAGGGCACCTTGCTGCCTCTTGGGTTACCTCTGAGTCTCTAACAAGTAACATATAACACTTCCACTTATGCATCTGGGCTGGCCTCCATCACATGGCCACACCTAGCTGCAAGAGAGGCTGGAAAGTGTAGTCTCTCAATAGGTGCCAAATAAGATTAGTGTTTTCTTACCAAGGAAGAAGAGTAGAATGGGTACTGGCTAGGCCACATGCCCAGGTAGACAGACAGTAAACAAGCAGGCAAATGATTATGGTGATTCCAAACTGGCATAAGTTAGGGGAGTTATGATGCAGAGTAACAGGAGGAAGCCTCTCCAGGGAGGAGACCTTGGGGCTGAAATCTGAAGGAAACCTGAAACTTGCAGATCTTACTCAATCCCACCTTTCCACAATCTATCTGTCTGATCTCATGATTTCCCTCCCTAAGCCCCTGGCTCCCCTGCTGTAGACATGTAGCCTCCTTACTATTCCTTGAGCATGCCAGGCTCCCTGTCACCCCACGGCCTTTGCACCTGCTATTCCCTCTGCCTGCAATACTCTTCCTCTACATATCTATACAGCTCCCATTTTTCACCTTCAGGAGTTTGCTCAAATAATACCTTCTCAGTGAGGCTTTCTTTGGTTACCTTATTTTATTTTATTCATTTATTATCATATTTTTGGACAGAGTCTCACTCTGTTGCCCCAGGTAGAGTAGAGTGGCATCATCATAGCTCACTGCAACATCAAACTCCAAGGCTCAAGTGACGCTCCTGCCTCAGCCTCCAGAGTAGCTGGGACTACAGACATACATCATTACAGCCAGCTTTTTTTATTTATTTATTTTTAGTAGAGACAGGATCTCACTCTTGCTCAGGCTGGTCTCGAACTCCTGAGCTCAAACAATCCTCCCGCCTCGGCCTCCCGGAGTGCTAGGATTACAGGCGTGAGCCCCTGGCCATGCTGCCTTATTTTAAATCATACTCTCCCTTTCTCCCATCCCTTACCTCCATCTGACCTATGTTATATTTTACTAATTTCTTTTGTTTATGGCCTGCCTGGCCTTCGTGCAGGCTGGGGTGTTTGTTTAATGTGTTGCATCCACAGCAGCTAAAACAGCCCGTAGCACGGAGGAGGTACTCAATAAATATCTGTGGAATGAATGAATGAGGCACACATGGAAATAGTCCCAGGGCGGGGAGGTGAGTGCAGTGAGAATGGCAGTACAGGCCCTAGAAAGGTCTAGACTAGCGTCGTCCAAGAGAGCTTTCTGTGATGACAGAAATGTGCCATCTGCACTGTCCAATATAGTAGCCACCAGCCACAGGTGACGTGAACACTTCAAATGTGGCCAGTACAATGGAGGAATGGAATTTTCAAAATTAATTCGAATTAATTGAAATTTACATCTGAACGGCTAGCGGCTACTGTACAGGTCAATGCCGGCCTAAAGGAAGGGGCAGTCAGGCCAGGGAGGATGGCTAGGGTGGCAAGGAATTTTCCCAAGCAGAGCGCAGCGCGGGAAAGGATGTTGCAGGCAGAGGGACCAGCACATGCTGAGCAGCGAGAAATAGCACAGGAAACTCGGAGACCTGGGAAGGTGTCAGTGGTGGGGGAGGGGCAGGGAAGGAGCAGAGGGGGCGTGGCTGGAAGAGAAGGCAGTGAGGGGCCCATCCCAAAGGTGGGGACCTCGTCCGGAGAGGGTTTCCTTTCTCTGCACTTCTGATCTCAAAGATGGAGAAGGAGACGTACAGGGTCACCTGGCAGAGGCTGGGGACACAGGGCCCAGCAGTGCTTGACTTTGGCAGGTTCTCAATCCCTTATTCATTTGACATGATCTTGTGGAGGAGCAGGCTTCGTCTGGGGACTGGGGACCCAGCAGGGAACGAGACAAAGTCGCCACCTTCAGGCAGGTTTCATTATGAACGTCTGCGAGCCTTTGACACTTTTGCCTTTTCTCCTAAAAAAAAAAAAAAATTAAAGTTTGTATTTTATGATTTTGTTGGTGCAAAGATGAATGTTATCCAGGCTGGATGACATTTGGAATTCTTTCCCTTCTACTATGAAAAGAAATTAAAATATTTTCCCTAAAAATATCACAAGCCCTAGGCACTGCAGCTCGGTGCTCTGCCTTCAGGCGGCTTCCAGGCTAGTGGCGGACACAGACGACAGACAAGCAAGTAAGCAGGGTGGTTTCAGGCGGAGATAGGCATGGTGGAAGAAAACGGGACAGGGGAATGCAGCAGACAGTGACAGGATGGGCAGGGAAGATCTCGCTGAGGAGGGGACATCTGAGTGGAAAACTGAGAGACGGAGGGAGCCTGTGACAATACGGAGAAAGCCATCCCAAAGAGAAGAACCAGGACTTGCGAGTGTGCTCAAGCGAGGACAGACCTGGGGCTGATGGCAGAGTAGGGGGAGGTGGGATTGGGGGACACGGAGGGAGCCAGTGGGAGATGGAGTGGGGCGGGGCGCAGATCGCACGGGGTATTTCAGTGCCAGCTTCCCAGAACGAGAGCCTGAGATGCCAAGTGTTTGCTAAGGGGGACCCTCGTGGAGTGGCCCCTGCTGGAGTCTGTCTCCAGCCCGATCCCACGGGGAGCCCTGGCGTGTGAACCGCACCCCAGAGTTAGCCCTGCTTCGTACCTCGGTGCCACTCTGCCATGCGCTGTGGGCTGCTCCACCTGGGCCCGTCGGCGCCTTTGTAGGAGGGTGATTCCCCAGAGCGGCAGGCTGGTGGCGCTCACAGCGGCGGGGGATGGGTGCAGCATCCCGGTGGAGGGGACCTGGAGGGGCACCAGCAGCGTCCCCCACAGAGGGCCTTGTAGACAGCAGTTGGGGACCCGGATCCCCTTCTAACTGACGCGGGGTGTTACTGTAGGGTTTTAAGCAGGGCAGTGGCACGCTCTGAATTTCTTTTAGACTCTTGTGTGAAAACAGACCAGAAAGGGATGGCCGGGGGCGGGGGGCAAGGGTGAGAGCAAAGAAACGAGGGAAGAAACTACCGTGGTCGTCCAGATCAGCGGCGTGGGGACCTGGACGTGGGCGGGGGCGGCACAATGAAGCGCCCAGAACGGCGATCCGTGGAGAGTAAAGCAGGCAGGGTCCGCGCAGTCCGCTTTCTTCTTTCTTTCTCCCCGTGCCCAGATTCGGAAAGCTTCCCCTCCCCCGAACCCCTTCCGCCTCCTTCACCCACTCGCGCTTCCTGCAGGGGCTTGGCGAGGGAACCGGGGTGGCTGTGTGGACAAGCCACAAGTCTTCAGCCCTCACTGATCTTTCTCTGCTGTCTTTTCTCTCCCCCCCCACTGACGGCTGCCCCGAAGTCGAGCTTCGACCCCCACCACCGCTCCCAGCCAAGTTACGAGCGGCCTTCTTTCCTGCCTCCGGGACCTGGGCTCATGCTCCGGCAAAAATCTATTGGTATGTCACCCTGAAGGGTGGGCATAAGGGATCTGGGGGTTAGGGGAGGCTGGGAGGGTGACAGCTTATGGGGGAAGCAAGGGGGCTTAGAAATGTTCTTTTCTGCTTCAGTACGTGGCCATAGTTCCATCAAGTTGCGGAAGGAATTCAGGCTTTGGAGCTGGCAAACTTGAGTGTGAATCCTGGCTCCTTTCCTTCCCAGCTGTGTGACTTGGGGCAGGTGGCTTCACTTCTCTGGGTCTGAGGCTCTGCATCTAGAAAATGAGGACATTATTGCCCCTGCCTGGATGCAGTGAGCCGAAGCCCCCGCCACTGACCCTGGTTCCTTGTCTCTTACACTTGATTTTCCATCCGTTCATTCGTTCCGTTATGCAAACGTTTGTTGAACACCTCCCACGTGCCCGGAATTGTTGCAGAGTTGCAGACTGCTAGGGACATGTCAGCGAGTGAAACAGACTAAAGGGTCCTGCCCTCATGGAGCTTACCTCCTAGCATGGAAAAGACAATGGATCTAACGGAGATAAGCAGGAAAATTATATACTGTGTTATTATATATTATAAATATATATATTTTATATATAGCAGTGGTAAGTGCTATGGAAGAAAGGGCGGAAAAGGTAGAATAAGAGATCAGGAGTGCTGGGGGTCATGGCGATATCTGGAGGTAAGGCATTCCAGGTGGAAGGAACAGCCTGTGCAAAGGTCCTGAGGTAGGACTGAGCCTGGTGTGTTTATGGAACAGAGAGGAGGCCAGTGTGGCCAGAGCTGAGTGAGCACTGGGCATGAGGGCAGAGAGGGGACAAGAGCCTAGATCCTGCAAGTTCTGGTGGGCCATGGTGAGGACTTGAACTTTTACTCTGAGCAGAGGAAGGACATGAGCTGACTTAGGTTTTAACAGAATCCCTCTGGTTGCTGTCTGGGGACAAGACTGGGGGTGGGAGGGCAAGGGTGGAAGCCAGGAGACCAGAGAGGAGATGACAGCTATTGCTGTCCGGGTAGGAAAAGATGTTGGCTGGCCCAGGGTGGTGACTCTGGGGGGGGGGCGGTGAGAAGGCATTGGATTCCCCACACGTTTTGAAGTAACAAGATTCGCTGGTGAACTGGATGTGTGTGACGCGAGGAAGAAGGCCACCAAGGATGACTCTAAGGTTTTCGGTCTAAGCAGCTGGAAGGATGGAGCTGCTGTTTGCTGCAGTGAGGCGGGCGGTGGGCTGCGAGGAGACTGCTGGGGAGATCAGGAGCTTGGTTTGGAGCCTTTGGAGTCTGAGATGCCCGCGCGACAAGCAGCAGGATGCGGGCGTTTGGACACAGCAGCCTGGAGTTCAGGAGAGAGGGCGGGGCCCCAGACGCAGATGTGGGAGTTAACAGCAGAGAGGCAGCGAATGAAGTGGAAGCTAGTTGAGAGAATAGTCAGGGGGAGACGGGGGTCAAAGACTGCGCCCCGAGAGTTGAGGAGGAGGCAAAGACGACTTCTCCAAGCCTCCTGGAGGGGTTGTGCCGGCTGGACCCAGCTGTTCCCAGCTTCCTAGTTCACAGTCGGCCAGTGTGAGCCTCGCGCTGTGAGGTCTGCCTGTGTCTCACAGTTCACCTAATGCCTTCCCTGGAAATCGCTCCCTCTTTCAGTGCTAAGCGGTTCTGTCTGTAGAATCACTCGTTTGACACGCTAATTGCCCTTCTTTCCTGCACATACATGAGAAGAAACACGTAGCCGTGCGCACAAACATGATGATCCCTTCCCCGCTCCAGCCGCTCTTGCTCACCCCACACCGCCGCTAGCATTGCTGAGCCTTTTCGTGCATCGGAAAAAGGCGCCCCCTTATGGCTCGGGGAGGAAGTTCAGCCGAATTTCTCAGCCCCCGCCTTGCCTCTGTTTGCAGGTGTGCAGTAGGAAGCAGATTTCGGTTTATCCCAGCTGGGGAAGCGCTGGGCTAATCCCTGTGCAGTTCTTAGTATTTACTGGGTGCCATTATTATTAATTATTATTGTTGTGGTTCTGTGGGATAGGGGAGCAGGGAGACCCTTCCCCCAAGGCCCCTCCCAATCCTTTGTGTCTCCCCAGGAGCAGCGGAAGATGACAGACCCTACCTAGCACCCCCAGCCATGAAGTTCAGCCGCAGCCTGTCTGTGCCTGGTTCTGAGGACATTCCCCCACCACCCACCACGTCCCCACCGGAGCCCCCGTATAGCACACCTCCAGCCCCCTCCTCCTCAGGCCGCCTCACCCCATCCCCCCGGGGAGGCCTCTTCAACCCCAGCTCAGGTGGCGCCCTCCCCGCCTCCTCCCCGGCGTCCTTTGATGGGCCCTCCCCTCCCGACACCCGCGTGGGGGTCCGTGAGAAGAGCCTGTACCACAGCGGGCCCCTGCCCCCCGCCCACCACCACCACCACCACCACCACGCCGCGCCGCCCCAGCCCCACCACCACCACGCCCACCCCCCTCACGCCCCGGAGATGGAGACCGGCGGCTCCCCCGACGACCCTCCGCCGCGATTGGCTCTGGGGCCCCAGCCCAGCCTGCGAGGTTGGCGGGGCGGCGGGCCTAGCCCGAGCCCCGGGGCCCAGTCCCCGTCGCACCACGGCAGCGCGGGCGCGGGCGGCGGCCCCTCCCAGGCCCCGGCTCTGCGCTACTTCCAGCTGCCGCCGCGGGCGGCCAGCGCGGCCATGTACGTGCCGGCGCGCTCGGGCCGCGGCCGCAAGGGCCCGCTGGTCAAGCAGACCAAAGTCGAAGGCGAGCCCCAGAAGGGCGGCGGCCTCCCGCCCGCGCCCTCGCCCACGTCCCCGGCCTCCCCGCAGCCGCCGCCCGCCGCGGCCGCGCCCTCGGAGAAGAACTCCATCCCCATCCCCACCATCATCATCAAGGCTCCGTCCACCAGCAGCAGCGGCCGCAGCAGCCAGGGCAGCAGCACCGAGGCGGAGCCGCCCACCCAGCCCGAGGCCGCGGGCGGCGGCGGCTCCTCGCCGAGCCCCGCCCCGGCCGTGTCGCCGGTGCCGCCGTCCCCGTCGCCCGTGCCAACGCCCGCGTCGCCCAGCGGCCCGGCCACCCTCGACTTCACCAGCCAGTTCGGAGCAGCCCTGGTGGGGGCGGCCCGGAGAGAAGGGGGCTGGCAGAACGAAGCCCGCCGGCGGTCCACGCTGTTCCTCTCCACCGACGCTGGGGACGAGGACGGTGGCGACAGCGGGCTGGGCGCAGGGGCGGCTCCGGGCCCGCGGCTACGCCACTCCAAATCCATCGATGAGGGCATGTTCTCCGCCGAGCCCTATCTGCGGCTGGAGTCTGCGGGCGCGGGCAGCGGCGGGGGCTACGGGGGCTACGGAGCGGGCAGCCGAGCCTACGGGGGCAGCGGGGGCAGCAGCGCCTTCACCAGCTTCCTGCCCCCGCGACCCCTGGTCCACCCGCTGACCGGCAAGGCCCTGGATCCAGCCTCCCCGCTGGGGCTGGCCCTGGCCGCCCGAGAGCGGGCGCTGAAGGAGTCCTCGGAGGGAGGTGGGGCCCCCCAGCCCCCTCCAAGGCCCCCATCGCCCCGCTACGAGGCCCCGCCGCCCACCCCGCACCACCACTCGCCCCACGCCCACCATGAGCCCGTGCTGCGTCTCTGGGGGGCCTCCCCGCCGGACCCCGCCCGCCGGGAGCTGGGGTACCGGGCAGGGCTAGGCAGCCAGGAGAAGTCCCTTCCGGCCAGTCCACCAGCTGCCCGACGCTCCCTGCTGCACCGCCTGCCCCCGACAGCTCCCGGGGTGGGGCCCCTCCTGCTGCAGCTGGGGCCCGAGCCCCCGCCTCCGCACCCCGGAGTGAGCAAGGCCTGGAGGTCCGGAGCCCCCGAAGAGCCTGAGCGGCTGCCCCTACACGTGCGGTTCCTCGAGAACTGCCAGCCCCGGGCCCCTGCGGCGGCCGCAAGGGGGCCTCCCTCGGAGGACGGGCCGGGGGTCCCGCCGCCCAGCCCACGCCGGTCTGTGCCCCCCTCCCCGACCTCCCCGAGGGGCAGTGAAGAGAACGGGCTTCCGCTGCTAGTCCTGCCGCCGCCTGCCCCCTCGGTGGACGTGGAAGATGGCGAATTCCTCTTTGTGGAGCCGCTGCCTCCTCCCCTGGAGTTCTCCAACAGCTTCGAAAAGCCTGAGTCGCCCCTAACACCTGGGCCTCCCCACCCGCTGCCCGACCCTCCCACTGTGGCCACCCCCCTCCCCCCTCCTCCACCCCCAGTTGTGGCCACCGCTCCTCCCACGCTGGACTCCACGGCATCCAGCCTGACATCCTATGACAGTGAGGTGGCCACGCTGACGCAGGGAGCCCCGGCCACTTCTGGGGACCCGCCTCCGCCAGGCCCACCTGCGCCCGCAGCACCGGCTCCTCCTGCCCCACAGCCCGGCCCAGACCCTCCACCTGGCACGGACTCTGGCATCGAGGAGGTGGACAGTCGGAGCAGCAGCGATCACCCCCTGGAGACCATCAGCAGCGCGTCCACGCTCAGCAGCCTGTCTGCTGAAGGTGGCGGCAGCGCAGGGGGTGGCGGCGGTGGTGGTGGGGCTGGTGTGGCGAGTGGTACAGAGCTTCTGGACACCTACGTGGCCTACCTGGACGGCCAAGCCTTCGGGGGCAGTGGTACTCCTGGCCCACCGTACCCTCCGCAGCTCATGACTCCCTCTAAGCTCCGGAGCCGGGCACTGGGAGCCAGCGGAGGCCTGCGGCCTGGCCCCAGTGGGGGACTCCGAGACCCTGTCACCCCCACCAGCCCCACCGTCTCAGTGACAGGCGCTGGAACCGATGGGCTACTGGCCTTGAGTGCTTGTTCGGGACCCTCGACAGTGGGAGTACCTGGGGGTCCGGTGGCTGTAGAGCCAGAAGTCCCACCGGTGCCCTTGCCCACGGCCTCCTCCCTGCCTCGGAAGCTGCTGCCCTGGGAAGAGGGCCCGGGCCCACCGCCACCACCCCTGCCCGGGCCCCTGGCCCAGCCTCAGGCCTCAGCCTTGGCCACAGTAAAAGCCAGCATCATCAGTGAACTCAGCTCCAAGCTTCAGCAGTTTGGGGGCTCCTCGGCAGCCGGCGGTGCTCTGCCCTGGGCCCGAGGAGGCAGTGCGGGAAGCGGGGACAGCCACCACGCGGGAGCCAGCTACGTCCCTGAGCGGACCTCCTCCCTGCAGCGGCAGAGGTGAGCAGGGGCTGGCGGCTGGCAAGGGAGGCCAGAGGGGCCAATGCGGTGCTACCAGAGTCCACCTTCCCCGTAGCTGTGTCCCTTTAGGGTCTCAAGGTGGCAGAAAGAGCACAGAAACCAGGCTGGCTTGCAGCGGTGCCCCTCACAGAAGCATGCTCTCACAGATGCTTTAAACTTCCTTTTATCTCAGTAGCTTCTGTGGTCTCCTCCCATCGCCATCAAACCCACAGCCCGCGCTGAACAAAAGTTATTAACAAGAGACTGGATCGAGTCTGTTTCCTTGGTGGGTTGTCAGTTCTTTCTGACAGTCCCTGAAATCTGTGAGTCCCCTGAACCTGGTATGGCTCGAGACGTGCTGCTTTAGGGCCCAGTGGTTCCAGGTGCGGGTCTAGAGCCCACCTCGTGGCTTCCAGTCCCAGCCCTGCACTTTTTTGCTAGGTGGTCTTAGGCAAAGGAATCCCCCTCTCTGTAGAAGGGGGATGGCACAGTGCCCGCCTAAAAGGGTTTTGAGGGGATCTAATGTGGGCCATTGTAACATGACATGGGGCGGGAGAGGAGCCTCTTGCAAGAGCCCAGCCATGTCTAGAAGGGGACGTACAGAATGAAGCAAAACTTTCCCAGAGCAGCTAGTTAGTTACCTGGGATCGCCACAAAGTTCAAGCCCATTCGAGACCTCGTGTTAGGGAAAGTGATCACACTCCTGATTCATACACACAGAGGGTGGCGGAAGATTTTTAAATCTGCTTGTCCATCTGCAGAGTTCACTTTAATTCTGTTTGAGAGTCCGATATCCTTACGCTTAACATTCAAATGTGGGCTCATTAGGACTTTGAGACCTTAATGCAATTCATTGGCTATTCTTACGTGTTCTGGGTAGAGGAGAGTCAACAAAGGCATCAGGTACGCGTTTATCACCTGCTGCGTGCTGGGAGCCCTTCTGGGTGTTGCGACCCCACCGTGGACAGGACAGGCAAAGCACTGCCCCCCGCAGGGCTCCTAGTCTGCTGAAGCAGGGGTTGCAAAATAATTGCAACCACTCTAAAAAATATGTGACAATGACCATAATGGGATGGTTAGAGAAGGTCTCTTAAATAACAGGCAAATAACAAGCAGAGAATGGAGGAGGGGAGGGAGCAAAGACACAGTCTACCTGGGGAAGGTTGAGCTGGGCAGAGGTTACAGCCAGTTCAAGTGCCCGGAGGTGGGACCATGCTGGAAAGAACTAAAGGGATGAGGGGAACATTTTTCTCCCCTCGTTTCTTCTCTCTTTCATCTCCCCTCTCTCCATCTCTCTCTCTCTCTCTCTCTCTCTCTTGTTCCCTTCCATCTCTCTCCCCTGGATAATCACCTTCTTTTTGTTTCTCTTGCACCATCTCCCCGTCTCTCACTTTGCTATGACTGGCCATAACCTGAAAGGCAGTATAGGGTAGTGGTTAAGAGCTCAGACTTTGGTGTCATATAACCGGGCTCTACCACTTCCTGGCTGTGTGTCCTTAGGCAAGTTACTTAACGTCTCTGTGCTGATTAATAATAGTCACCTGCATCAGGGCTGTCATGGGGATTAAATTGAGATGTGATATGGAAAGCACTTGGAACAATGCCTGGCACACGTGAGCATTAGTAAGTGGTGGCGATTATTATTATTATCACTTAATGTCTCTTTTTCTTTCATCTTTCATTACTGTCACCCTCTCCCTGTCCTGTCATCTTTCTCTCCCTTCTTTTCTGTCCTGATGTTCTTCTTACCCCCACGCTCCTTCCATCTCTTCCCATCTCTTCTCCATCTCTCTGCTCCCACCCTCGTGTCTGTCTTCCTGTCTCCCTGTATCTTGACCTCTGCCCCTTTCTCACCCCTTCCCTCACCCCCTAAACCCTCCTCCTCCACCCCTGTCCCCTTGTCACATTCCAGACTCTCCGAGGACTCCCAGTCCTCACTCCTCTCCAAACCCGTCAGCAGCCTGTTTCAGAACTGGCCCAAACCACCTCTGCCGCCGCTCCCCACTGGAACTGGGGTCCCCCCTTCAGCCGCTGCCGCCCCAGGGGCCACCTCACCCTCGGCCTCCTCCTCCTCCACGTCCACCCGCCACCTCCAGGGCGTGGAGTTCGAGATGCGGCCCCCTCTGCTCCGCCGGGCCCCCAGCCCCTCGCTGCTGCCCACCTCGGAGCACAAGGTCAGCCCTGCGCCCAGGCC
This sequence comes from Avahi laniger, assembly GCA_963575035.1. Taxonomy (NCBI): domain Eukaryota; kingdom Metazoa; phylum Chordata; class Mammalia; order Primates; family Indriidae; genus Avahi; species Avahi laniger. Next base: position 13,473 of record CAUYSK010085793.1, on the reverse strand, counting down.
CTCCTCCCTGCCCATCCTGCCTTCTGGACCCCTCTATCCAGGCCTCTTTGACATCCGCGGCTCCCCCACTGGAGGGGCAGGAGGCTCGGCTGACCCCTTCGCCCCTGTCTTTGTGCCGCCACACCCGGGGATATCCGGGGGGCTTGGAGGAGCCCTGTCGGGGGCCTCCCGCTCCCTCTCACCAACCCGCCTGCTTTCGCTGCCCCCGGACAAGCCTTTTGGCGCGAAACCTCTGGGCTTCTGGACCAAGTTTGATGTGGCCGATTGGCTTGAGTGGCTGGGTTTGGCCGAGCACCGAGCCCAGTTCCTGGACCACGAGATCGATGGCTCCCACCTGCCTGCCTTGACCAAGGAGGACTATGTTGATCTGGGTGTGACCAGGGTGGGCCACCGCATGAACATTGACCGGGCTCTCAAATTTTTCCTGGAGAGGTGATGGCTGGCCTGGACGGACCAGCCCGTCCATAGAACCCTTGAGCCTGCTGGCCTCTTGACCTCTGACCCCGGACCATCATTCTCTCCCCGGGCCAGGGACTCTGCTCAAACTGCGCCCTGCCCTTATCCACCAAGGCCGGAGGTCACCAGGTGACCTGATCCAGGCTGGACATTTGCACCTCACAGGAGGGGGCAGCTGACACAAGACTGTGTGTGTGAAGCGGGGAGCAGAGGGGGGAATGGAAGAAATCACAGAGTGGGATCGAGAAGGAAGGAAGGGCCGATTCTGGGGGGAGGGGACAGACAGAGCCATAGAGGGTCAGCCCTGAGCCTGATTGGATGGGGACCATCCCCCAGGCCACCGGGGAAGGGGGTGCCCTCAGATTCCACCACCTGCCACCCCTCTAACAACCCTTCCCACCCTCTCCAGGCCCCTCAGCTCTCCCCCCCTCCCCTCTGCCCAGCACACACAGCTGCCCCCTAGCCTCTTGCACGCTCCGTTGCACGCCTGCTCGCCTCTCTCCCCACCCCTCCCCTTCCCGGGCTGCAATTTTGCACAAATTTGCCCTCTCGCTGTCTTGCACACTCTGCCTTTGCTTCCGGCTTGTGAGGCCCTCTCTGCTCTCGAGTACACTCTGTTCTCACACACACACTGTATTTCTTCCCTCCCCTCCCGGCCTCCTGCTCTCTCTGTCGCTTGCTTACACACTTTCCCCTGGGACCGTCCGTTCACACCTCGTTCCATAAACTCTCCAGACCCCTCCGCTCACTCTGAACCCTTGCTGCAGACACACTTGGGACACATTTTCCCTCCCCACTCACGGCCTCTGCATCCGTGTGTATTCTCTGGAGTACCCGTCTCTTTGTTTGACCATCGCACACCCCCAGACACACTCTTACCTCCATTTGCTTACGTCGAAGCACTTTCCCTTCTTATCCTGAGCCCCCAAATTCTTCCTCTACCCACCTCTCCCTCTCACGACACTCCGACTCCCAGCCTTCCCCTCCCCCTCTTGCACTGTCACTTTTTGTCACACTTTTGCACACTTGCCTCCCAGGAACTGTGTTTTTCTCACAAATGCTCATTCCTCCCTTCTCTGCCAGCTCCCCCACTCCCTTGCAGATGTTTGCCTGTCTCCGTTCTTGATTTTGTGGAACCTCTTGCACGCTTGCTTTTGCGCACCACGGCTTTGCTGACGAGAGTCCTGCCACCTCTTGCTTTTGCACACTTGCCACCTTCCACACGCTGCTGGGCTGCAACTATCGTTTCTTTTCCTGACACCCTTATTTTTTGTTCCTGTCAAGGAACAGCTCACCTGGCCATTCTGACTTATTCTCTTACCTCCTTACGCTTTTCTCTTCCGGGTGAGAGAAGACCCTATGCACACTGATTCCTGCTCCCCATGCTTCCACACTTCCTCCTCTCCCCACCTCCAGCCCTCACTCGCCCTCACGTCCTCCCTCCCGTCACTCTTCCTTGTCCTCCCTGAGCCATCTGTCCAACCCCTTTGCACGAAGATCCTCCTCTCCTAACCTTTCCTTCTCTCTAAAAAATCCTCTCTCCCTCCAGCATGGCTCTTCCTTCCCGCACGCTTCCTCTCTCCCCTTATTCCTGGGGCTTGGGAATTTTAAACCACCCCTCCCCCTAGAAAGCCCCCTCCCCTGCTGTGGGTAAAGGGGGAAGGGCATCGCCCTCAGGTCCCCCCATGTTCAGCTGCCAAAGAAGGGAGCTCCCCCTCCTTCCCCCAAGCCCATTCCCCCTCTGCTGCCCCCTACCCCCGGGGGGAGGGGGCGTTCCGTCCATGAGGGGAGGGGGCTGCAAGCCCCCTCCCCTCACCATGTCAGGGATCTGCGGGGAACCTCGTGGGAGGGTCGTGGGAGGGGGGAGGGGCGGTGAGGAAAGGGGCAGAGGTCGCGCTGGACCCCTACCCGCCCCCTCCCCCTTGTCGGATGCCCCCAGTCCGCAGGGGGCCTGCGCGGTGCCCGTCTATCAAGGGCTTGTTCATTCTGGATGGGTGCCGCGGGGTTGGGGAGGGTGTAGGGGGTGGGGGGGAGAGGTCAGGGTGGGGAGTGGGGAGGGACTGGATGGGGGGGCAGCGCGGGGTGGAGAGGAGAGACAAAGCAAAAAGAGGAACAATAACAAAAGAAGAAAATACAAAAAACAAAAAATCCCCAAACCCCTAGAACTCACACACAAAAAAAAAAATCCAGAAAAAAACCTGAAATAAAAGCCCGAGAATTGTCTTCCAAGGGGGGTGGGAGGGGGAAGAGGAAGGGGCGGATGAGGACGTCTGGTTCTCCTTGAGACAGGGCTCGGCACGCGGTGAAAGCCCCGTGCCCAGCTCTTCCCTTTCGCGGGCCTCGGTTCATCCTTCAAGGAATTGGGACCCAGGCGTCCACTGGCAGGGACTGGAGGAAGATTAGGGAGGCGGGATTCTAACATGGGGGTTCATTCCTACCCCCCATCACCTCCCTCCCCCTGACTCCCCACCGAGATTTTGCAGAGAGAAATGGCTTTTGTACCAGGTCATTCTTTATAATTAAACTCACAGTATCCACCCCCTCGAGCCGGCCCCGCCTCCTTCCTGGGGAGGCAACGTCCCCTTTTCTCCAGGGCTCTGGGTGGGTCGCCCGAGCCTGCGGAGCGGTGCGCAAGCGCAGTCGGGGCCGGCCCCGCGCGTCAGTCCTCCTCGGCGGGCTCCGCCCCCAGGGCCTCGAGCATGCGCCGCCGGACCAGGGAGCGGCGCAGGTGCAGGCGGTAATCGCCCAGCAGCAGTTCGTCGTGGCGCACGAGCTGGTGCGCGAGCCCGCGGGGACTGAGTCCCGAGCGCAGCAGGCACGAGCGAGTCTGGAAGTCCGTGACCATGATGAGCCACCTGCAGGGGGGAAGGGGATGCCCTGATGGTCTCCGCCAGCTTTTGATTGGCGACGAGTCCCTGCCTGGTCCCCGGGCTTTACCTCGGTCCGGCAGCCAGTCACTCCGTCCCTAACTCTCTGGCTCTACCCTCTCGCCGAGATCAACCCGAGCGCGGGCCCTCGCCTGGGTTATTCCAAGCTCCGTCCTCCGTCTCAGCCTGGTTCTGCCCCCAGTCGCCGTCTGCCGAGGCTCCATCTCAAACCTCCGCTCCAGGCCCACCTGGCCACTGCAGGCCTCGCTCCCACCTAGGCACCCCGGCCCCGACTGTGTGCTCAGGCCACTCTGCCCGCTCGGAGCTGCCTTTCCAGGCTCAAACCCCACACCTCGGCCTTGCCCATCCCTGTCGCTACCTGGGTCACTCAAAGTCCGGTCCCCACTCACTCTAGATCCCGCCTTCTCTCTGATCTCACGCGGCCCCGCCCCTCGCCGCGCCCACCGCCGCCCAGCCCCTCCCAGTCGCCCCAGGGCCCGCCCTCGCCGCGAGCTCACCGGTCCCGGCGGCCCGCCGTCCCACAGATGACGTTCATGTTCTCAAAGCGGATGCTGCTCACCAGCCCGCTCTCCATGGCCCCGGGTAACTCGGCCTCCAGCGCCTCCAGCACCTCCACGTGGGTAAAATCCTCCTCGGGCTGGGGGTGTCGGAGAGACAACCTCAGCCCATGAGGCCGTCCCTGGTTCCATACGGTTTCGGAAGCCACCACCCTAGACCCCACCTGCCCAACCTACCAGAGTCCCAGGTGGCATTCGAGGGGAGGGGTAGGGATCGCACTTGATCCCAGGATTCTGTCGCTCTTGTCAAAGGGGGACGACAGGTATCGCTCAGGTGGAAGAGCATCTAGTGTCGTTCCAGGTCATTCTCCAAAAAAATCAATTTTCACCAATCCGTTTTGCCAAAAGTCAATGAACAGTTGGCCAAATGATCCACCAGTTTGGCCAGTTTTACCAACCTACCCAAAACTTTCCCAACCACGCGCAATAAATGGTGCTGAAAGCTCTTGAAGCTTTCTGCCAGGATTTAAGTTGTACACTTTTCCTTTTATATTGATATTAGCACTTTAAAGAGTGTTCACTTGTCAAAAGATAAGGATCACAGGAGATTTGACATCTCGTCAATCTATTTAACATTCAGAAGTAGATAGTGATAACTAACCACATTTCCAGCACAAGATTACCATGTTGAACGTGATACACAGTTGTCGCAGCATATAAAATTGCTGAGGAACTAAAATGACATCATGACATCAGTCACCTCCGGAAAGGCTCACCTTGGGTGGGGGCGGGGGCGAGACCGGAGAGTCCCTTGCTCAAAGCTACAGAGAAGAGGAGCGCGGGAGTGGGGATTGGTCCCTAAAATGAGGACATCAATCCCTTGGTTGGGGGGAAGTCACACAGGTTAGCCGAGAGGGCTCCTGGCAGGCCTGTGTCTGACACATCGGCTCTTCTCATTTAATTATCAAGTGCTTGGGACCCCAATATATCTCTTCAAGGCAGGGATTGGTAAGGGATTCATACACTGAATGACCAATTTGCTGAGTCTATCAAAAATGTGGGCTTTTTCTCATAAGTTTTTTTGTTATATTTGTAAACTTTCTAGAACTTCATAGTAGATGGATTAGTAGGACTCCTTTTGTCCTCAGTCTCCCCGCTCCCTGCCCCTCAGTGTTCCCTGTTTCTGCCCCTCGGTCTCCCCTCCGAGATTAGCAGTGATAAATTTAACAACTGACCCTCTGACAAACTCATGATCAATTTCCAGCAAACTGCCCTGGTGCCAAGCCCGCAGCTGGTAAACCACAGAGCCTGGATTTAAACCCCAGCTCTGAGCCTGTGCCTTTTCTACCACCCCACCCAAACTGTGCAGAAACCAAGAGCCTGGGGCCACAGGGGCAGGGGCGGCTCACCGAGGTCTCCATGCAGAGGCAGAGGGGCTGGGCAGCCGGCGGTGCGGGGAACTTTCGGATGCACGGGAGCTCTCGGTCCAGGGCCTCGTACTCTGCAATGACCTGCCGCAGGTACTGCTTCCTGGAGAGACAGTGAGGAGGCAGGGGCCTCTGAGGTCGGGGGTCGCTGCCATCACATTTGGGGGAGCTGAGGTCAGAGGTCATGGTGCCAGGGGCCACTCACGAAGATTTGGCAGGCCTGCCCAGGCTCCGAATCTGTGTCACCTCTGAGGTCTCCAGGTCCACAAGGAGGGCTGCTGGGGACAGAGAACTCAGTGTCAGGTGCCCCAAGTCCTCCTCGGCCATGAGTTTGCTTAAATGGGCGTCACCAAATGCTGTCTGTGCCGCCCCAGAATAGCCCACATGCCAGACATCGAGCTAGCTCCGAACTCCACCCTTCTGCGCCAGCTCTGTGCTGCCTGGGCCGGGTCTCTCACCACCTTTCTGCTTTGACAGCTGGGTTCCCATTAGGCTCTGCCCAAAGCGGATGCCAGAGGGAGGCTGCTAGGCCGGAGGAATCAGAGGGGACTTGCTCCTTCGCTTCCTCTTCCAGTCACCCCAGCCTTGTTTCTGCACGCGGCAGTGTCACTGCCCTCTGGGAACAACATTTAAATCCAGTTGGCAGTTGTTCCAACACTTCCAGAACCAGCCTCCTGATTGGAACTTGATCCACAGCCGTTCTCAAATCCGGCCCTTTCTTGACAATCCCGCCGAACTGATCCTTCCCCTACGGGTGACTGTTAGCGTCCCGCGTGCTCCATTTCCCCTTCCCCTGTGATCCGAAAGGTTTACCCAGCACACGGCCACCCAGCTAGAGACGACAGTTCCCAGCCTCCCTTGCGGCTAGGTGTGACCACCTGCCCAAGCTCTCTCCAATACAGCGTTAGCAGGAGTGAGAGGTGTGACTTTGGAGCCATTTGCTTAAAAGAAAATTGCTTGTCTTGGAGTTTTTGCCCTTAACCTTGGACTGGAATGTGGATGTAGCACTAACCCAGCTTCGCCTGTGCCGGGATGGGATGAGCAACAATGTGGGAGGAACCTGGGTCCCTAAATCATCTCATGGAGCCAAGGTGTCCCAGCAAGCCAGACCACTTGCCTCCCACCACACAAGAGACAAATAAACTTCTGTCTTCTTTGCGCTACTGTGTTTTGGGATCTCTTTGTTATAGCAGCTGAAAGAGGGGAACTCAGCTCCTGGCAGCTTTCATGCAAAACATAAACAATTTTCCAGAACGCCAACATGGGACAAGGCCACTGTGACTGTGATGGACCAAGACAAAAACAGGACCGCTCCCGAATCATGTGTCAACACAACAAAACAACAAACATTGTCCAAACCCCCAAACCGCCTCCTGGCTCAGAGCCGATGGCTGCTTCTTAACTAACCACAGCACTAGCTCGATCTAGTCCTTCTGCCTCTGGATAAGATAAAGTCACCTAACAGCCCAGCCCCTGCAGTGCGTCCTTGCTGACACCTCCTTGCTGACACACCCTATATATGTGCAGCCTCCCTCATTACAAGGCAATACACTCAGGGAGTGGTGTGCTAGGATATGTTAACAACAGGCTCTCTCGCTTTCTCTCGCTTTCACAATCACACAGCATTTGCCAATACCATGGTGTCCACACTCCCACTGTGGCCAATTTCATGCTCCCGGCAGTTCTAACGACGAGCTCACAAAATTCAACATTCAGCCCCCGTGAACCAGTATAGATGTCTCTAGCACACCACGGCCACAATACGCTCCTGGTGGCCTTTGACTTTGACACTGCTTAGCCCGCTGGTACATCTCTGCTCCACCGCCTTCCACCTGTCTCCCCAGGGCAGCAGGGGTGAGCTTTTCGCCCCAGCACCCCATGCTTACAAGCCACCAGAGGCTTCCCCTGCCCCTCCGGGATAAAGTCCTCAGTGGTGGGACTGGCTCCTCGTGCGTGGTCTGGGAGCAGTACCTTGCTGGAAACTCGGCACTTCGGGATCCACCCAGAACTACAGGATTAGAATCTACATTTTAACAGGCTCCCCTCGGAGAAGCACCTACCCTGTTTGTGCTCACCCGGCTGACCCCAAATCATTTTCTTCCAGCCATACTGGCCTCCCTCCAGCCCTCAGACATAGTCATCTCCTTCTCGAATCTGCCCTCTTAACAATAATAACAACAGCTAAGTGCTCACAGTCCCTTTTAAGTGCCAAGCACTTTTTAAAAAATACTTTCCATTGCATCCCTCCAGACAACCGTCTTAGGTAGTGTTGTTTAACACATGATGAGATGGAAGCACAGAAAGGTTGAGTGACTTGCCTGTGGTCACACAGCCCAAAGTGATAGAATCAGGATAAAAATATGAGGGACTGGATCGGAGGGTTCTCAGTCTCCCCAGGCTGCTTCCTCCCAACCCACTCCTGTCTAGACAACAGCCCCCTACTCCTCCACCTCTACAGGCACCCATCTGGATAGCATTTTGAAATACAGATCTGATTGTGGGCCTCCTTCCTCAAAAACCCTCCCAGGACTTCGCATTGTCATTGGGATAAGTAAAATCCAAAGTCCTCCCTGTGGCCCGTAAGACCACGCTTGATCAGACCTTGCTAATGTCTTAAGCCTGACCAGGCACCATCCTCCTCCTCCCTCGCTGCCTTCCAGAAACGCTGCTCTTCTGTGACTTGAACTCCCTGTGATTCCTCCTGCCACAGGACCTTGGCATGTGCTGTCACTCTGTGGAACTCTCTTCCCCTCGCTTGACTAATCAAGTCTCTCTGAGTGTCCACGGAAGAGTTCCCCAGAGCATGATGTATTTGCTGTCATCGTGGTTGCAATTTTACCTTTATTCCAACGATTCCTTAATTATAATGTGTTTTCCCTACATGTTGTGGGCAACACGAGGGCAGGGGCTTGTCTTTGTGCCCCCAGCATCTAGCAAACAGCCAGGCATATCGTTGCTCCACAGTATTTATTGAATAAAGCCTGAAGGGATATAACTTTAATGTCAAATGCAATGTGTGTACCTTGGTTGGGTCCTAATTCAAACCACCCAACTGTAAAAAAATAAATAAATAGATTTTTGAGATAATTCAGGAAATTTAAATATATTCTAGGTATGAAATGATATTCAAGAATAATTTCTTAGGTGTAATTATGGCATGGTTGGTATGTATTTTTAAAAATCCTTAGCAATTAGAGGCACATGCTGAAGTGTTTGTGAGTGAAATAAAATCGCAATTTTCTTTAAAACAAATTCATCCTATAGAACATCTCTCCAAAAATTGTGTGTTGGGGGGGTACCTAGATGAAGCAAGATTAGCAAAATATTGATAGTTATTGAAAGTAAGTATTGGGACATGTGGGTTGATTGTTCATTATATTGTTTTTCTTTTTTTTTTTTTTTTTTTTGAGACAGAGTCTCACTCTGTCACCTGGGCTAGAGTGCAGTGGCGTCATCATAGCTCACTGCAGCCTCAAACTCCTGGGCTCAAGCGATCCTCCTGCCTCAGCTTCCTCAGTAGCTGGGACTACAGGTGTGTGCAACCACACCTGGCTAATTTTTCTATTTTTTGTAAAGACGAGGTCTTGTTCTTGCTCACTTGGTCTCAAACTCGTGGCCTCAAGTGATCCTCCCACCTCGGCCTCTCAAAGTGCTAAGATTACAGGTGTGAGATACAGTGCTCAGCCCAATATACCATTTTCTCTATTTTTGTGTATGTTTGAAATTTTCTATTATTAAAAAAATCCTTTAAATTTCTATCACAAATAACTTAGAAATAAAAATTACATGCCCTGGAAAAGTGTTAAATGACTACAAAAGTGACTCTAGTGAAATTAAAGATGCATGTGAAAAAATGTGAATACAATGGTTTCTCATGAAAATATGCCATTAGAAATAAGAAATATTTCTAGATGAAAATAGCAATTTTAATATACATGTTTAAATGTATATGTGTATATGTGCAACTGAATTAATAAAAGCACAAATTTTAAAATAAGTACTTATTAAATAACTGGTAAATGCAACGATTTCAAACTTTTAACAGGCATCTAAGAGCCCCCTGTGTATGGTGGGGACCAAAAGATGGATGAGACCCACCTCTGCCCTCCAAGAATGCCCAGTCTGGTGGGGAAGGGAGTTGTTGAAAAAGACTCCAATAGAGGTGTCATGAGGTGGATGGGAAGCCCAGTCTAAGGGCAATCAGGGAAGGCTCCCTGGAAGAGGTGCACAATGAGACCTAAGGGATAAGAAGGAGTTTGCCAAATAAAGAGGTGACATGGAGAAGGATGTTTCATGAGGAGGGGCCGCCATGGACCAAGGTCTTTAACCAAAAGAGAACAGGGTCATCTGCAGGAACTTCCCAGAATTCTCTTCAGCCCCAAGACTAAGGAGCACTTATTGCAATTATAGGTTATTAATTATTTGTGAAGTGGTATGTTCCATGTCTGCCCTCCCTGCATGAGAACAGGCTGGGCCATTTCTTCCATTAGGCACTACAGGCAAAACGCTTGGGACCCACCGGGCTTTCTAATGGTCTATGATGAAGTCTGCAAACTGATAAGCCAATAATGTTATTGGTCCCAAAATGCTACAAAGAAAACAGCAAAATTGAAATGAACAAATGTGAATCTACAAAACCAGCCAACTGGGTGACTCAATTCCACTCAACTTTTCTGGAGCTATACATGAGTTATATTTATCAGTCTAGGTTAGAGATGGTGTGGGGTGGGGTCTCCAAAGGAAAGATGCCTCCAAAGGCACTAAAAGAGAGACCCCACGGCAGAGAAACAATGTCGGTTTTGCCACCAGGGCATTTGTTATGCCCAGCATAGCACCTGGCGCAGAGCAGGTGTTTATAACATACATCCAGAGAGGAGACCCCCACAGCCAGTCCCAACCTTTCTCCTCTATTTGAAGAGGGTCCATTCTTCACCCATCCCCAGTTTCCTCAGGGATGTCCAACCAGTTTAAACCAATGCCTCCTAACACTTGCCGTTCAGCCGATCCACCTGGCAAACATTCAAAAAATAGAGGCTGGGTATAGGGTGGCTCACGCCTATAATCCCAGAACTGTGGGAGGCCGAGGTGGAAGGATCATTTGAGCCCAGGAGTTTGAGGCCAGCCTGGCAACACAATGAGACCCTACCTCTACAAAAAAAAAAAAAATTTTTTTTTTTTTAAATTAGCCGGGTGTGGTGGCGTATGCCTGCAGTGCTAGCTACTCAGGAGACCAGGGCGGGAGGATCACTTGAGCCCAGGAGTTTGAGGCTGCAATTAGCTATGATCATGACACTGCACTCCAACCTAGGTGACAGAGCAAGATCCTGTCTCTTAAAAAAAATACAGATGCTAGAGCCTCAATCCCAGAGATCCTTGTTAAATTGAGTCTGAGGTGGAGTTAGGTATAGGTTGGTTTCTTTGTTCTGTTTTTAAAAACCCTTCCCCCTGAAGTGTAACCAGAGTTGAGGACCCTAGACTAAAATAATTATGATAATCCCATTCTTCTTGCCAGGGGGTTGAGGTGAAGATGAGCAGGTAACTGAGGGCTGGCCAACGAGATGTGAGGAGAGGTCACTTGGGGGTTCTAACAACGATGATGCTTGGAACCGCGGCAGCCATCCTGTGACCATGAGGTAAGCAAGTTGGTGTACAAAGGTGACATATCCCATACCCAAAAGCTGAGAGACTGTAAAAAACTGGATCCTCAGTTACACCATTGGACTGCTGACTCAACTAAACCCAACCTCCCCACACACCGGTCTGGGTTTCTTTTTGGGTGAGATAATAACATTCCTACTCTTTTACACTACACCAAGCTCAGTTTTCTATTGCCTGCAGCCACATGCATCCTTACGGGGATACTACTCCATAAAGGTGAGTGAGCGAAAGAATGAACGAACTGTGCGGAAGCCAGAGTGCAAGGAGGCAGTGCCGGCACAGAAGCCTGAGGTTGTCAGCAGAGGTCAGACCACACGGGGCCTCAAAAGCCAGGCTGACGGCCTGGGACTCTATCTTGGGGCTGATGGGAAGCCAGGGAGGGCTATGAGCAAGGGACAGCCAGGGGCAGTGCTGGAAGTCAGGAAGACCCCCCCGGAGCCATGTGGGGGAAAGTGGAGACCAGGGAGGAGGTGGGGAGAGGTCTACATGGAAGAGGACGAGACCTGAGCAAGGGCTGTTGGGACAGAGAGGAAGGGACAGGGCAGAGAGAGGGGGCAGGAAGATGGGGACTGATGGGCTGTGAGAGGGAATGGGGGTGAGGGGAGGGATGGCACCTGAGGCTTGGCCCAGGGACTGGGCTGGCAGTGGCGTCATTTGAAAATGAAAACCAGGAAGGAGGAGAGCAACTTTGGGGGAAGATGCTGAGCTTAGTATGGGGACAAGAAGAGTGAGGGTGTCTAGTGTAGGGAAACGATGGCCTCAGTGGAGTTGGTAAGGCCCCAGAGGTTCATGGGAAATGTAGTTCTGGGTCCAAAGTATTGGCCAAGGAACTGCAGAGGCTCACAGGAAATGCAGTTTGAGGTCCAAAGGGCCGGTGTCCAGACTCTGGTGACATGAGTCTGGGGTGGCTCTCACTCTAGAATGCCAGTGACTGGCTTAAGGCCACACTGCGAGCCAGGGCCACCACACAATGCCTGGATGAAGGGACTCCACCCTCTCCCTCCCCAGACCGCTCAGTACCTGCCTCCCGGTGCATGCTGGGGTTGCCCAGGGCGGGGGAGCGCAGGGGCTCCACCTCTGGCTGCCGCCTGGGAAGGTGGGTGGGGGGTGTCTCAGGAGGGTGGAAAGAAAGGTTGCGATGGGACCACCCACCCCAGGTCCTTCTCCTCGGCTCTCCCTCCTCCTGCTTCCCTTTGAAGCCCCAGGAAGAAAATACAGAACTGGAAGGCTGAGACCACAGGGAGATCCGGGTTCCCCTAACCTCAGGGATTCCCTGTGTGCCCCGATTCCTTCTCTCCCATTTCCCTGTTCTGACCCCTATCTCTCTCAGTCTCCCGAAGCCCCCTTTCCCATACCTCTCTCCTTCATTCTCCCCGCATCGTGTTGCCCCCCGCCCTCTCTCCCTCTCTCCCCGTCTCTCCTCCCCTCCTTTGCTTGATTTCTCTGCCCTCTTGCTCCCCGCTTCTCGCCTCCCTCTCTCCATCTCCGTGATCTCTTCCGTCAGTTTCCCCAGCTTCTCCCCAGGCCCCTGTCCCGCCCTCTCTTCGTAGTTTTTGGCATCTCTCTAACCGTATCACCCCTCTCTCTGTCTCCCCACCTCTTTCCCGTCTCTACCCAGTCTCCTCGCTCCACCTCTCTCCTCTCATAGCTGCCTCTGCCACTCTCCTGGGCCCTGTCCCCTCGGTCACCCCCTTTCTGTTCCCACTTGCCCTCTGCTCATCCCTGCCTCACCCAGTAACTGGTGAGACACAGGCAAGATTCAAACAGAAACTGTATTCTCTGGGGGGAGGGGAAGGGGAGCAGGGGGCCTGGTTGCCATGGTACCCCTGGAGGGTGGGGGAGGGGCTGGAGGCCTGGACTTCTGGGTCTGGGGGCTCCTCGGCCTCAAGTACCAGAGCGGAGGGGTGTAGCCACAAAGGTGCCCATTAGACATCCTTTTCTCTGTGTCTGCAGAGCTCTCAGCAGGAACTGTGGGAGAGAAATCTGGACCTTTCTTCAGTTATTTCATCTGTCCTCCCAGTCTGTGTCTCTGTTACTTGTATCTCTATTTCTCTCCCTTGCTCTCCACAGCCGGGTGGCCTCTGCCTTGACGAGCTGTTGTTTCCACTTGCTAAGCATCAGTTCCCTGCTTCCTGGGTAGCAGCGCCTTGATCACCTCCGTGATCTGTTCAGGCCGAGCTTAAGAATCGATCTAGACTACAGCGTCCACCCTTGGACATTTCCTGGACCTGTTAGACAAGATGATCTTTCTCTTTCCACCAAGGTTGCCAGGCTGGCCAGAGCCAGGGTTGGAGCTGCCAAGGGCCACCATGTCACCAGACAGGGAGAGGACTTCCCTGAGAGCAAAGACAACATGAAGGAAACAGATCCCAAAGATACAGACAGATTCCTGGTGATGACTGGGACTCCTGGATCTGAAACCACCCTTTATAAAATTAATAAAAGGCCATGGTAGGGGCCTGAACTCTGCAAGGGTATAGGCATTGTTTAGGAAATATTTATGTAAAACCATCCATTGTTCCCGAGCTTGCTTTCCCACAATTGCTT